>JAPFBE010000395.1:0-54638 GCA_034336665.1 Luscinia megarhynchos | reverse complement strand
GCGGTTACGCCGCTGGCCCACCCCTGCGGGCGTGCAGAACCGTCGGCGTGGTGGCCTCCTGGGTGTGCCCTCCACGGCCCGGCCAACCCGTGGAGTGGGCGTGCAGAAGAGCCCGCGGTTGCCTCTCTGCGTGTTGCCACGCGTCGCCCATCCAGTGGGTGGGCTGGAAGAAGGCCTGCGGTTTGCCTCTGGGTGTGCCGCCACGGTTGGACCCACCAGTGGGTGTGCGTGCAGAAGGCCCCTGCAGTTGCCTCTGCTGTGCAGCAACGGGCGGCCCACCCGTGGGTGGGCGTGCAGAACTGTTTGCTTGTGGCTCTGGGTGTGCCGCCACGGCCGGCTCACCCGTGGGTGGGCGTGCAGAAGGGCCTGCAGTTGCCCCCTGGTTGCGCAGCCAGGACCGCCCACCCGCAGGGTGGGCGTGGAGAAGGGCCTGCGTTTGCCTCTGCGTGCCGCCACACGGGCCGGCCCACCCGCGGGAGGGCGCAGAAGGGCCTGCGGTTTCCTCTGGGTGCTGCCACGACGGCCGGCCCACCCGTGGGTGGGCGTGCAGAAGGGCCTCCGGTTGCCTCTGGGTGTCGCCACGGCCGCCCACCCGTTGGGTGGCGTGCAGAAGGGCCCTGCGTGTTGCCTCTGCGTGCAGCCACGGCCGGGCCTACCCGTGGGTGGGAGTGCAGAAGGGCCTCGCGCTGCCTCTGGGTGTGCCGCCACGCCAGCCCACCCCAGTGGGTGGAAGCGCAGAAGGGCCTGCAGTTTCTTCTGGGTTGACGCGAACGACCAGCCTACCCGTGGGTGGGCGCGCAGAAGGGTTTGCGCTTTGCCTCTGAGTGTGTCACACGGCCGCCCATCCGTGGGTGGGCGTGCAGAAGGGCCCGCGGTTACCTCTGCGTGTGCCGCCACGGCCCGGCCTACCCGCGGGTGGGCGTGCAGAAGGGCCTGGGCGGTTTCTCTGGGTTGACGCGACGACCAACCCACCCGTGGGTGGGCGTGCAGAACTGTTTGCGTGTGCTCTCTGGGTGCCGCCACGGCCGGCCCACCCGTAGGTGGGCGTGCAGAAGGGCTCTGCGGTTGCCTCTGGGTGTGCCGCCACGGGCCGGCTCCACCCGCGGGTGGCGTGCAGAAGGGCTCTGCGGATGCCTCTTGGTGTGTCGCCACGGCCGCCCACCCGTGGGTGGCGTGCAGAAGGGTCCCGCGTTGCCTCTGTGTGTGCAGCCACGGCCGGCCCACCCGTGGGTGGGCGTGCAGAAGGGTCTGCGGTTGCCACTGGGTTTACGCGAAGGCCGCTCACCCGTGGGTGGGCGTGCAGAAACTATGTGCCTTTGCCACTGGGTGTGCCGCCACGGGCCGGGCCCACCCGTGGGTGGGCGTGCAGAAGGGCCTGCGTTTTGCCTCTGGGTGTGCTGCCACGGCCGCTCATCAGTAGGTGGGCTGCAGAAAGGCTCTGGCGCTTTGCCTCTGGGTGTGCCGCGACGGCCGGCCCACCCTGTGGGTGGGCGCAGAAGGGCCTGCGGTTTCCTCTGGGTTGACGCAACGACCAGCCCCCCGCGGGTGGGCGTGCAGAACTGTTTGTGCGTAGCCGCTGGGTGTGCCACACGGTCGGCTCCAACTCGCGTGGTGGGCGTGCAGCAACTGTTCCGCGTGTGGCTCTGGGTGTGCCGCCACGGCCGCCAACAGTGGGTGGGCTGCAGAACTATTTGGCGTGCAGCCTCTGGGTGTGCCGCCACGGCCGCCCACCCCCTGGGTGGGCGTGCAGAAGGGACCCCGCGGTTGCTCCCTGGTTGTGACGCGACGCTGGGGCCCACCCTGCGGTGGGCGCAGAAGGGCCTGCATTTTCTTCTGGGTTGACGCAATCCACCAGCTTACCCGCGGGTGGGCATGCAGAACTGTTTGCGCGGTGCCTCTGCGTGCCGCCGACGGCCGCCCACCCGCGGGTGGGAGTGCAGAACTGTATGCGTTTGCCTCTGGGTGTGCTTCGAAGACGGCCGGCCCACCCGCGGGTGGGCGTGCAGAAGGGCGCTCTTGCTTTTCCCCCTGGGTGTGCCGCCGACGGTAGGCTCCACCCGTGGGTGGGTGTGGAGAAGGGCCTGCGTTTGCCTCTGGGTGTGCCGCCACGGCCGGCTCCACCCGTGGGTGGGCGTGCAGAAGGGTTTATGCTTAGCTCTCTGGAGTGTGCCGCCACGGACGGCCTACCCGTGGGTGAGCGTGCAGAAGGGTTTGCGGTTGCCTCTGGGTGTGTTGCCACGGCGGGCCCAGCCGTGTGTGGGCGTGCAGAAGGGCCTGCTGTTGCCTCTGGGTGTCCCGACACGCCGCCCACCCGTGGGGTGAGCGTGCAGAAGGGTTTGCGCGTTGCCTCTGGGTGTGTTGTTACGGCGCGGCCCACCCGTGGGTGGGCGCGGCAGAACGGCCTGGCGGTTTCCCTCTGGGTGTGTTGTTACGGCCGCCCACCGGTGGGTGGGCTGCAGAAGGTCTCTGCGGTTGCCTCTGGGTTGATCGCAAGACCACCAACCCACCCTGTAGGTGGGCGTGCAGAACTGTTTGCGCGGTGCCCTCTGGGTGTGTCGCTGACGGCCGCCCACCCCGTGGGTGGGCGTGCAGAACTGTTTGCGTGTGGCTCTGGGTGTGCCGCCACGGCCGGCCCACCCGTGGGTGGGCGTGCTGTAGGGCCTGCATTTTCCCCTGGGTGTGCCGCCAAGGTCGGCACAGCCGTTGGTGGGTGTGCAGAAGGCCCTGCGTTTGCCTCTGGGTGTGCAGCCACGGCCAGCCCACCCGTGGGTGGGCGTGCAGAAGGGCCTGCATTTTCTTCTGGGTAGACGCAACGACCAGCTTACCCGTGGGTGGGCGTGCAGAACTGTTTGCGTGTGCCTCTGCGTGCCGCGACGCCGGCCCACCCGTGGGTGGGCGTGCAGAAGGGCCTGCTTTTTCCCCTGAGTGTGCCGCCACGGTAGGCCCACCCGCGTGTGGGCGGCAGAAGGGCCTGCGCTTGCCTCTGGGTGTGCCGCCGACGGCCGCTCCACCCGTGGGTGGGCGTGCAGAAGGGTTTGCGCTTGCCTCTGAGTGTGCCGCCACGGCCGGACCACCCGTGGGTGGGCGTGCAGAAGGGTTTGCGTTTGCCTCTGAGTGTGCCGCCACGGCCCGCCTACCCGTGGGTGGGCGTGCAGAAGGGCTTGCAGTTTCTTCTGGGTTGACGCAACGACCAGCTTACCCGTGGGTGGGCGTGCAGAAGGGCCTGCTGTTGCCTCTGGGTGTGCCGCCACGGCCGGCCCACCCGTGGGTGGGCGTGCAGAACTGTTTGCGTGTGCCTCTGGGTGTGCCGCTACGACCGGCCCACCCGTGGGTGGGCGTACAGAAGGGCCTGCGGTTGCCCCTGAGTGTTCCGCCACGGCGGGCCCACCCGTGTGTGGGCGTGAAGAAGGGCCTGCGGTTGCCTCTGGGTTGATCGCGAACCACCAAACCACACGTAGGGTGGGCGTGCAGATCTGTTTGCGCGTGCCTCTGGGTGTGTCGCTGCGGGTCGCCCAATCTGCAGTGGGCGGCAGAATAGTTTATGCGGTGGCTCTGGGTGTGCCGCTGACGGCCGGCCCACCCGTGGGTGGGCGTGCAGTAGGGCCTGCATTTTCCCCTGGGTGTGTTGCCACGGCCGGCCCACCCGTTGGTGGTTGTGCAGAAGGGCCTGCGGTTGCCTCTGGATGTGCAGCCACGGCCAGCCCACCCGTGGGTGGGCGTGCAGAAGGGCCTGCATTTTCTTCTGGGCTGACGCGAACGACCAGCTTACCCGTGGGTGGGCGTGCAGAACTGTTTATGCAGTGCCTCTGGGTGTGCCGCCGACGGCCGGCCCACCCGTGGGTGGGCGTGCAGAACTGTTTGCCGTTGCCTCTGGGTGTGCCGCCACGGCCGGCCCAGCCCGCGGGTTGGGCGTGCAGAAGGGCCTGCTTTTTCCCCCTGGGTGTGCCGCCATGGTAGGCCCACCCGCGTGTGGGCGCGGTAGAAGGGCCTGGCGGTTGCCTCTGGGTGTTCAGCTGACGGCCAGCCCACCCGTGGGTGGGCGTGCAGAAGGGCCTGCATTTTCTTCTGGGCTGACGCGAACGACCAGCTTACCCGTGGGTGCGTGCAGAACTGTTTGGCGCCTGCCTCTGGGTTTTGTGCCGCCGACGGCCGGCCCACCCGCGGGTGGGCATGCAGAACTGTTTGCGCGGTGCCTCTGGGTGCCGCCACGGCCGGCCCACCCGTGGGTGGGCGTGCAGAAGGGCCTGCTTTTCCCCCTGAGTGTGTCAGCGACGGAAGGCCCACCCGTGGTGGGCCTGCAGAAGGGCCTGCATTTGCTCTCTTGGTGTGCCGCCACGGCCGCCCTACCCGCGACGGGCATGCAGAAGGGCTCTGCGGTTTCTCTGGGTTGACGCGCATCCACCAACCCACCCGTGAGGGTGGGCGTGCAGAACTGTTTGTTTGTGGCCTCTGCGTGCCGCTGACGGCCGGCTCCACCCGCAGGGTGGGCGGCAGAAGGGCCTGCCTTTGCCTCTGGGTGTGCTTCACAAGACGCCGCCCACCCGTGGGTGGGCGTGCAGAAGGGCCAGCGGTTGCCTCTGGGTGTGTTGCCACGGCCGCTCATCCGTGGGTGGGCGGCAGAATGGCCTGGCGGTTGCCTCTGGCTGTGCCGGGCACGGGCCGGCCCACCTGTGTGTGGGCGCAGAAGGGCCTCGCGCTTGCTCTCTGAATGTGCCGCTGACGGGTCGGCTCCACCCGTGGGTGGGCTGCAGAAGGGGCTCGCGGTTGCTCCCTGAGTGTGCCGCCACGGTCGGCCCACCTGTAAGAGGGCGTAGAAGGCCCCGCGGTTAAGCGCTCTTGGTGTGCCGCTACGGCCGGCCAACCGCGGTGTCGGGCGCGGCAGAACTGTTAGCGCGGTGGCTCTGGGTGTCAGCACGGGCCGGCCCACCCGTGGGTGGGCTGCAGAAGGCCTCCGCGGTTGCTCCCTAGTTTTGTCACACGGCGGGCCCACCCGGGTGGGCGGCAGAAGGGCCTGCATTTTCCCCTGGGTGTGCCGCCATCGGCCGCCCACCCGTTGGTGGGTGTGTGAAGGCCCCGCGGTTGCTCTCTGGATGAAGCGACGCCAGCCCACCCTGCGGGTGGCCGTGCAGAAGGGCCTGCATTTTCTTTTGGTTGACGCAGAACGACCAGCTTACCCGCGGGTGGGCTGCAGAACTGTTTGCGCGGTGCCTCTGGGTGTGCCGCGACGTCGCCCACTCCGCACGCATGCAGAAGGGCCTGTGGTTTCTCTGGGTTGACGCGAACGACCAACCCACCCGTAGGTGGGCGGCAGAACTATTTGCGGTGGCTCTAAGTGTGCCGCCACGGGCCGGCCCACCCGCTGGTGGGCGTGCAGAAGGGTCTGCGCGCTTGCCTCTGGATGTGCCGCTGAGGTCGGCCCAACCCGTGGGTGGGCGTGAAGAAGGGTTTGCGGTGCTCTCTGAGTGTGTCACACGGCCGCCCAACACTGGTTGGGCTGCAGAACTGTTTGCGGTGCCTCTGAGTGTGCCTCCGACGGGCCGGCCCACCCGCGGGTGGGCGTGCAGAAAGGCACCCTGCGGTTGCCTCTGCGTGTGCTGCCACGGCCGGCTCATCAGTGGGTGGGCGTGCAGAAGGGCCTGGCGGTTGCCTCTGGGTGCCGCTACGGCCGCCCACCCTGTGTGTGGGCGGCAGAAGGGTCCCCTGCGGTGCCTCTGGGTGTGCCGCTACGTACCGGCCCACCCGCGGGTGGGCGTGCAGAACTGTTTATGCGGTGCTGCTGGGTGTGCCGCCGACGGCCGGCTCCACCCGTGGGTGGGCGTGCAGAAGGTCCTGCAGTTGCCCCTGGGTGTGCAGCAACGGGCGGCCTACCCGTGGGTGGGCGTGCAGAACTGTTTGCTTGTGGCTCTGGGTGTGCCGCCACGGCCGGCTCACCCGTGGGTGGGCGTGCAGAAGGGCCTGCAGTTGCCCCTGGTTGTGCAGCCACGACCGGCCCACCCGTGGGAGGGCGTGCAGAAGGGCCTGCGGTTTCCTCTGGGTGCACCGCCACGGCCGGCCCACCCGTGGGTGGGCGTGCAGAAGGGTCTGCGGTTGCCTCTGGGTTTACGCAACGGCCGGCCCACCCGTGGGTGGGCGTGCAGAACTATTTGCGTGTTCCTCTGGGTGTGCCTCAACGGCCGACCCAACCGTTGGTGGGTGTGCAGAAGGCCCTGCGGTTGCCTCTGGGTGTGCAGCCACGGCCGGCCTACCCGTGGGTGGGAGTGCAGAAGGGCCTGCGGTTGCCTCTGGGTGTGCCGCCACGTCCAGCCCACACGTGGGTGGGCGTGCAGAAGGGCCTGCAGTTTCTTCTGGGTTGACGCAACGACCAGCTTACCCGTGGTTAGGCGTGCAGAACTGTTTGCATGTGCCTTTGGGTGTGCCGCTACGGCCGGCCAACCGTGGGTGGGCGTGCAGAACTGTTTGCGTGTGCCTCTGGGTGTGCCGCCACGGCCGGCCCACCCGTGGGTGGGCGTGCAGAAGGGCCTGCTCTTGCCCCTGGGTGTGCCGCCACGGCCGGCCCACCCGTGGGTGGGCGTGCAGAAGGCCCTGCGGTTGCGTCTGTGTGTGCAGTTACGTCGGCCCACCCGTGGGTGGGCGTGCAGAAGGGTTTGCGTTTGCCTCTGGGTGTGCCGCCACGGCCGGCCCACCCGTGGGTGAGCGTGCAGAAGGGTTTGCGGTTGCCTCTGGGTGTGCCGCCACGGCCGGCCCACCCGTGGGTGGGCGTTCAGAAGGGCCTGCGGTTGCCTCTGGGTGTGCCGCCACAGCCGGCCCACCCGTGGGTGGGCGTGCAGGAGGGTTTGCGTTTGCCTCTGAGTGTGCTGCCACGGCCGGCTTACCCGTGGGTGGGCGTGCAGAAGGGCCTGCGGTTTCTTCTGGGTGTGCCGCCACGGCCGGCCCACCCGTGGGTGAGCGTGCAGAAGGGTTTGCGGTTGCCTCTGGGTGTGCAGCCACGGCCGGCCCACCCGTGGGTGGGCGTGAAGAAGGGCCTGCGGTTGCCCCTGGGTGTGCCGCCACGGCCAGCCCACCCGTGGGTGGGCGTGCAGAAGGGCCTGCAGTTTCTTCTGGGTTGACGCAACGACCAGCTTACCCGTGGGTGGGCGTGCAGAACTGTTTGCGTGTGCCTCTGGGTGTGCCGCCACGGCCGGCCCACCCGTGGGTGGGCGTGCAGAAGGGCCTGCGGTTGCCTCTGGGTGTGCCGCTACGGCCGGCCCACCAGTGGGCGGGCGTAGATAAAAGCCTGCTGTTGCCTCTGGGTGTGCCGCCACGGCCGGCCCACCCGTGGGTGGGCGTGCAGTAAGGCCTGTGTTTGCCCCTGGGTGTGCCGCCACGGTTGGCCCACCCGTGTGTGGGCGTGCAGAAGGGCCTGCGGTTGCCTCTGGGTGTGCCGCCACGGCCGGCCCACCTGTGGGTGGGCGTGCAGAACTTGTTTGCGCGGTGCTCTCTGGGTGTGCCGCCACGGCCGGCCTACCCCGGGGGTGGGCGGCAGAAGGGCCTTCGTTTGCCTCTGGGTGTGTCACACGGCCGGCCCACCCCGTGGGTGAGCTGCAGTGCAGAAGGGTTTGGCGATTGCCTCTGGGTGTGTTGTTGACGGCGGGCCCACCCGTGGGTGGGCGTGCAGAAGGGCCTGCGGTTGCCTCTGGGTGTGTTGCCACGGCCGGCCCACCCGTGGGTGGGCGTGCAGAAGGGTTTGCGTTTGCCTCTGGGTGTGCCGCCACGGCCGGTCCACCCGTGTGTGGGCGTGCAGAAGGGCCTGCGTTTGCCTCTGGGTGTGTTGCCACGGCCGGCCCATCAGTGGGTGGGCGTGCAGAAGGGCCTGCGGTTGCCTCTGGGTGTGCCGCCACGGCCGGCCCACCCGTGGGTGGGCGTGCAGAAGGGCCTGCGATTGCCTTTGGGTGTGCCGCCACGGCCGGCCCACCCGGGGGTGGGCGTGCAGAAGGCCCTGCGGTTGCGTCTGGGTGTGCCACCACTGCCGGCCCACCCGTAGATGGGCGTGCAGAACTGTTTGCGTGTGCCTCTGAGTGTGCCGCCACGGCCGGGTCCACCCGCGGTGTGGGCTGCAGAAGGGCCTGCTTTTCCCCTGGGTGTGTTGCCACGGCCGGCCCATCAGTGGGTGGGCGTGCAGAAGGGCTCGCGGTTGCCTCTTGGTGTGCCGCTGACGGCCGCCCACCCGTGGGTGGGCGTGCAGAAGGGCTCCGCGATTGCCTTTTGGGTGTGCCGCTGACGGTCGGCCGCCCACCCGGGGTGGGCGTGCAGAAGGCCCCTGCGGTTGCGCCTGGGTGTGCCACCACCGCCGCCCACCAGAAGTTGGGCGGCAGAACTGTTTGCGTGTGCCTCTGAGTGTGCCGCCACGGCCGGCCCACCCGTGTGGGCGTGCAGAAGGGCCTGCTGAGGCACCTTGGTGTGTCAAGACGGCCGGCCCACCCGGGGGTGGGCGTGCAGAAGGGCCTGCGGTTGCCTCTGGGTGTGCCGCCACGGCCGGCCCACCCGTTGGTGGGCGTGCAGAAGGCCCTGCGGTTGTGTCTGGGTGTGCAGCCACGGCCGGCCCACCCGTGGGTGGGCGTTCAGAAGGGCCTGCGGTTACCTCTGGGTGTGCCGCCACGGCCAGCCCACCCGTGGGTGGGCGTGCAGAAGGGCCTGCAGTTTCTTCTGGGTTGACGAACGACCAGCTTACCCGTAGGGTGGGCGTGCAGAACTGTTTGCGCGGTGCCTCTGGGTGTGCCGCTACGACCGGCCCACCCGTGGGTGGGCTGCATAGAAGGGCTCCGCGGTTGCCCCCTGAGTGTGCCGCTGACGGCCGTGGCCCACCCGTGGGTGGGCGCAGAAGGGTTTGCGCTTGCTCTCCAGAGTGTGCCGCCACGGCCGCCTACCCATGGGTGGGCGTGCAGAAGGGCTACCCGCGGTTGCCCTCTGGGTGTAAGCCACACGGGTCAGCCCACCCGTGGGTGAGCCGGCAGAAGGGTTTATGCGGCTGCCTCTGGGTGTGTCACGACGGCCGGCCCACCCGTGGGTGGGCGTGCAGAAGGGCCTGCGGTTGCCTCTGGGTGTGCCGAAGACGGCCGGCCCACCCGTGGGTGGGCGTGCAGAAGGGCCTGCGCTTACTTCTGGTGTGCCGCCACCGCCGCCCATCAGTGGGTGGGCGTGCAGAAGGGCCTGCGGTTGCCTCTGGCTTGACGCACGACAAACCCACCCCGCGGGTGGGCGTGCAGAAGGGCCTGGCGTTTGCCTCTGGGTGCCGCTACGACCGCCCTCCCCTGGGTGGGCTGCATTGACGGGCCTGCGGGACCCCTGAGTGTGCCGCCACGGCCGGCCCACCCTGCGTGTGTAGGCGCGCAGAAGGGCCTGCAGTTGCCTCTGGGTGTGCCAAGACGGCTGGCCCACCCGCAGGGTGGGCTGCAGAAGGGCCCGCGGTTGCGCTCTGGTTTGGCGCATCCACCAACCCACCTGTAGGTGGGCGTGCAGAATTGTTTCATGCGGTGCCTCTGGGTGTGCCGCCACGGCCGCTCCACCCCTGGGTGGGCGTGCAGAACTGTTTGCGTAGTGGCTCTGGGTGTGCCGCCACGGCCGGCCCACCCCTGGGTGAGCGTGCAGAAGGGTTTGCGCTTTGCTCTGAGTGCGGCCGCCACGGCCGCCCTCCCGCGGGTGAGCGCAGCAGAAGGGTTTGCAGTTGCCTCTGGGTGTGTTGCACATGGGCGGGCCCACCCGTGGGTGGGCGTGCAGAAGGGGCCTCCGCGGTTGCCTCTGGGTGTGTTGCTGACGGCCAGCCCACCCGTGGGTGGGCGGCAGAAGGGCCTGCGCTTTGCCTGTGGGTGTGCAGCTACGGCCGGCCAACCGTGGGTGGGCGTGCAGGACTGTTTGCCTGTGCCTCTGGGTGTGCCGCCACGGCTGGCCCACCCGTGGGTGGGCGTGCAGAAGGGCCTGCGGTTGCCCCTAAATGTGCCGCCACGGCCGGCCCACCCGTGGGTGGGCGTGCAGAAGGGCCTGCGGTTGCCTCTGGGTGTGCCGCCACGGCCGGCCTACCCGCGGGTGGGCGTGCAGAAGGGCCTCCAGTTTCTTCTGGGTTGACGCAACAACCAGCTTATCAATGGGTGGGCGTGCAGAACTGTTTGCGCGGTGCCTCTGGGTGTGCCGCTACGTGGCCGCCCACCAGTGGGTGGGCGTGCAGAACTGTTTGGCGCGGTGCCTCTGCGTGCCGCCACGGCCGGGTCAACCGTGAAGTGGGCGTGCAGAACTGTTTCATGCGGTGCCGCTGCGCGGTGTCACACGCGGCCGCCCACCCGTGGTTGGGCGTGCAGAACTGTTTTCGTGGTGCCTCTGGGTGTGCCGCCACGGCCGGCCCACCCGTAAGTGGGCGTGCAGAAGGGCCTTCCGCGGTTGCCTCTGGGTGTGCCGCCAAGACCGCCAACCGTGGGTGAGAGCCGCAGAACTGTTTGCGTGTGCCTCTGGGTGTCGCCAAGACGGCCGGCCCACCCCTGGGTGGGCGGCAGAAGGGCCTGGCGTTTACCTCTGGGTGTGCCGCCACGGCCAGCTCCACCCGTGAAGGGCGTGCAGAAGGGCCTACAGTTTCTTCTGGGTTGACACAACGACCAGCTTACCTGTGGGTGGGGCGTGCAGAACTGTTTTATGCTTTTGCCTTTGGGTGTGCCGCTGACGGCCGGCCCACCCGTGGGTGGGCGTGGAGAACTGTTTGCGCAGTGCCTCTGGGTGTGCCGGTACGACCGGCCCTCCTGTGGGTGGGGCGTGACAGAAAGGCCCGCGGTTGCCCCTTTAGTGTCGCCCGACGGCCGGCTCCACCCGCGGGTGGGCGTGCAGAAGGGCCTGCCGTTGCCTCTGGGTGTGCCGCCACGGCCGGCCTACCCGTGGGTGGGCTTGCAGAAGGGTTTGCGGTTGCTCTCTGCGCGCCACACTGGCGGCCCACCCGTAAGTGAGCCGCACAGAAGGGTTTGGCGGTTGCCTCTGGGTTGACGCGACGACCAACCCACCCGTGGGTGGGCGTGCAGAACTGTTTGGCGTGTGCGTCTTCGTGTGTGTCAAGCACGGCCGGCCCACCCGTGGGTGGGCTGCAGTAGGGCCTGCGGTTGCTCTCTGGGTGTGCCGCCACGGTAAAAACACCGGAGTGTGGGCGTGCAGAAGGGTGTGCGGTTGCCTCTGGGTGCTTCGCCACGGCCGGCCCCTCCCGTGGGTGGGCGTGAAGAAGGGCCTGCGGTTGCATCTGGGTGTGCCGCTAAGGCCGGCCCACCCGTGGGTGGGCTGCAGAAGGGCCCGCGTTTGCCTCTGGTGTGCCGCCACGGCCGGCCCATTCATGGCTGGTCGTGCGGAAGGATTTGTGGTTGTCTCTGGGTGTGCCGCCACTGCCGGCCCACCCGTGGGTGGGCGTGCAGAACTGTTTGCGTGTGACTCCGGGTGTGCCGCCACGGCCGGCCCACCCGTGGGTGGGCGTGCAGAAGGGCCCGCGTTTGCCTCTGGGTGTGCCGCCACGGCCGGTCCACCCGTGTGTGGGCGTGCAGAACGACCTGCGTTTGCCTCGTGGTGTGTTGCCACGGCCGGCCCATCAGTGGGTGGGCGTGCAGAAGGGCCTGCGGTTGCCTCTCGGTGTGCCGCCACGGCCGGCCCACCCGTGGGTGGGCGTGCAGAAGGGCCTGCGATTGCCTTTGGGTGTGCCGCCACGGCCGGCCCACCCGGGGGTGGGCGTGCAGAAGGCCCTGCGGTTGCGTCTGGGTGTGCCACCACTGCCGGCCCACCCGTAGATGGGCGTGCAGAACTGTTTGCGTGTGCCTCTGAGTGTGCCGCCACGGCCGGCCCACCCGTGTGTGGGCGTGCAGAAGGGCCTGCTGAGGCACCTTGGTGTGCCGCCACGGCCGGCCCACCCGGGGGTGGGCGTGCAGAAGGCCCTGCGGTTGCCTCTGGGTGTGCCGCCACGGCCGGCCCACCCGTTGGTGGGCGTGCAGAAGGCCCTGCGGTTGTGTCTGGGTGTGCAGCCACGGCCGGCCCACCCGTGGGTGGGCGTTCAGAAGGGCCTGCGGTTACCTCTGGGTGTGCCGCCACGGCCAGCCCACCCGTGGGGGGGCGTGCAGAAGGGCCTGCAGTTTCTTCTGGGTTGACGCAACGACCAGCTTACCCGTGGGTGGGCGTGCAGAACTGTTTGCGTGTGCCTCTGGGTGTGCCGCTACGACCGGCCCACCCGTGGGTGGGCGTACAGAAGGGCCTGCGGTTGCCCCTGAGTGTGCCGCCACGGCCGGCCCACCCGTGGGTGGGCGTGCAGAAGGGTTTGCGTTTGCCTCAGAGTGTGCCGCCACGGCCGGCCTACCCATGGGTGGGCGTGCAGAAGGGCCTGCGGTTGCCTCTGGGTGTGCCGCCACGGTCAGCCCACCCGTGGGTGAGCGTGCAGAAGGGTTTGCGGCTGCCTCTGGGTGTGCCGCCACGGCCGGCCCACCCGTGGGTGGGCGTGCAGAAGGGCCTGCGGTTGCCTCTGGGTGTGCCGCCACGGCCGGCCCACCCGTGGGTGGGCGTGCAGAAGGGCCTGCGTTTACTTCTGGGTGTGCCGCCACTGCCGGCCCATCAGTGGGTGGGCGTGCAGAAGGGCCTGCGGTTGCCTCTGGCTTGACGCAACGACAAACCCACCCGTGGGTGGGCGTGCAGAAGGGCCTGCGTTTGCCTCTGGGTGTGCCGCTACGACCGGCCCTCCCCTGGGTGGGCGTACTGACGGGCCTGCGGGACCCCTGAGTGTGCCGCCACGGCCGGCCCACCCGTGTGTAGGCGTGCAGAAGGGCCTGCAGTTGCCTCTGGGTGTGCCGCCACGGCTGGCCCACCCGTGGGTGGGCGTGCAGAAGGGCCTGCGGTTGCGTCTGGTTTGGCGCAACGACCAACCCACCTGTAGGTGGGCGTGCAGAACTGTTTGCGTGTGCCTCTGGGTGTGCCGCCACGGCCGGCCCACCCCTGGGTGGGCGTGCAGAACTGTTTGCGTGTGCCTCTGGGTGTGCCGCCACGGCCGGCCCACCCCTGGGTGAGCGTGCAGAAGGGTTTGCGTTTGCCTCTGAGTGTGCCGCCACGGCCGGCCCTCCCGTGGGTGAGCGTGCAGAAGGGTTTGCAGTTGCCTCTGGGTGTGTTGCCACGGCGGGCCCACCCGTGGGTGGGCGTGCAGAAGGGCCTGCGGTTGCCTCTGGGTGTGTTGCCACGGCCGGCCCACCCGTGGGTGGGCGTGCAGAAGGGCCTGCGGTTGCCTGTGGGTGTGCAGCTACGGCCGGCCAACCGTGGGTGGGCGTGCAGGACTGTTTGCCTGTGCCTCTGGGTGTGCCGCCACGGCTGGCCCACCCGTGGGTGGGCGTGCAGAAGGGCCTGCGGTTGCGCTTAAATGTGCCGCCACGGCCGGCCCACCCGTGGGTGGGCGTGCAGAAGGGCCTGCGGTTGCCTCTGGGTGTGCCGCCACGGACGGCCTACCCGCGGGTGGGCGTGCAGAAGGGCCTCCAGTTCCTTCTGGGTTGACGCAACAACCAGCTTATCAATGGGTGGGCGTGCAGAACTGTTTGCGTGTGCCTCTGGGTGTGCCGCCACGGCCGGCCCACCAGTGGGTGGGCGTGCAGAACTGTTTGCGTGTGCCTCTGGGTGTGCCGCTACGGCCGGTCAACCGTAAGTGGGCGTGCAGAACTGTTTGCGTGTGCCGCTGCGTGTGCCGCCACGGCCGGCCCACCCGTGGTTGGGCGTGCAGAACTGTTTTCGTGTGCCTCTGGGTGTGCCGCCACGGCCGGCCCACCCGTGGGTGGGCGTGCAGAAGGGCCTGCGGTTGCCTCTGGGTGTGCCGCCAAGACCGGCCAACCGTGGGTGAGCGTGCAGAACTGTTTGCGTGTGCCTCTGGGTGTGCCGCCACGGCCGGCCCACCCCTGGGTGGGCGTGCAGAAGGGCCTGCGTTTACCTCTGGGTGTGCCGCCACGGCCAGCCCACCCGTGGGCGGGCGTGCAGAAGGGCCTACAGTTTCTTCTGGGTTGACGCAACGACCAGCTTACCTGTGGGTGGGCGTGCAGAACTGTTTGCGTTTGCCTCTGGGTGTGCCGCCACGGCCGGCCCACCCGTGGGTGGGCGTGGAGAACTGTTTGCGTGTGCCTCTGGGTGTGCCGGTACGACCGGCCCACCTGTGGGTGGGCGTACAGAAAGGCCTGCGGTTGCCCCTTAGTGTGCCGCCACGGCCGGCCCACCCGTGGGTGGGCGTGCAGAAGGGCCTGCCGTTGCCTCTGGGTGTGCCGCCACGGCCGGCCTACCCGTGGGTGGGCTTGCAGAAGGGTTTGCGGTTGCCTCTGGGTGCGCCGCCACTGCCGGCCCACCCGTGGGTGAGCGTACAGAAGGGTTTGCGGTTGCCTCTGGGTTGACGCAACGACCAACCCACCCGTGGGTGGGCGTGCAGAACTGTTTGCGTGTGCGTCTCGGTGTGTGCCGCTACGGCCGGCCCACCCGTGGGTGGGCGTGCAGTAGGGCCTGCGGTTGCCTCTGGGTGTGCCGCCACGGTAAAACCACCGGAGTGTGGGCGTGCAGAAGGGTGTGCGGTTGCCTCTGGGTGTGCCGCCACGGCCGGCCCTCCCGTGGGTGGGCGTGAAGAAGGGCCTGCGGTTGCCTCTGGGTGTGCCGCCACGGCCGGCCCACCCGTGGGTGGGCGTGCAGAAGGGCCTGCGGTTGCCTCTGGGTGTGCCGCCACGGCCGGCCCATTCGTGGGTGGTCGTGCGGAAGGATTTGTGGTTGTCTCTGGGTGTGCCGCCACTGCCGGCCCACCCGTGGGTGGGCGTGCAGAAGGGCCTGCGGTTGCCCCTGGGTGTGCCGCCACGGCCGGCCCACCCGTGGGTGTGCGTGCAGAAGGGCCTGCGTTTGCCTCTGGGTGTTCCGCTACGGCTGGCCAACCGTGGGTGGCCGTGCAGAACTGTTTGCGTGTGCCTCTGGGTGTGCTGCCACGGCCGGCCCACCCGTGGGTGAGCGTGCCGAAGGGCTTGCTGTTGCCTCTGGGTGTGTTGCCACGGCGGGCCCACCCGTGTGTGGGCGTGCAGAACGGCCTGCGGTTGCCTCTGGGTGTGCCGCTACGGTAAAACCAGGGGAGTGTGGGCGTGCAGAAGGGCCTGCGGTTGCCTCTGGGTGTGCCGCCACGGCCGGCCCACCCGTGGGTGGGCCTGCAGAAGGGCCTGCGGTTGCCTCTGGGTGTTCCGCTACGACCGGCCCTACCGTGGGAGGGCGTGCAGAAGGGCCTGCGGTTGCCTCTGGGTGTGCCGCCACGGCCGGCCCTCCCGTGGGTGGGCGTGCAGAAGGGCCTGCGGTTGCCTGTGGGTGTGCCGCCACGGCAGGCCCATTCGTGGGTGGGCGTGCGGAAGGATTTGTTGTTGCCTCTGGGTGTGCCGCCACTTCTGGGCCACCCGTGGGTGGGCGTGCAGAAGGGCCTGCGGTTGCCTCTGGGTGTGCCGCCACGGCCGCCCCACCCGTGGGTGTGCGTGCAGAAGGGCCTGCGTTTGCCTCTGGGTGTTCCGCTACGGCTGGCCAACCGTGGGTGGCCGTGAAGAACTGTTTGCGTGTGCCTCTGGCTGTGCCGACACGGCAGGCCCACCCGTGGGTGGGCGTTCAGAAGGGCCTGCGGTTGCCCCTGGGTGTGCCCCCACGGCCGGCCCACCCGTGGGTGGGCGTGCAGAAGGGCCTGCGATTGCCACTGGGTGTGCAGCCATGGCCGGCCTACCCGTGGGTGGGAGTGCAGAAGGGCCTGCGGTTGCCCCTGAGTGTGCCGCCACGGCCGGCCCACCCGTGGGTGGGCGTGCAGAAGGGCCTGCAGTTGCCTCTGGCTACACGCAACGACCAACCCACCCCAAGGTGGGCGTACAGAACTGTTTGCGTGTGCCTCTGGGTGTGCCGCTACGGCCGGCCCACCCGTTGGTGGGTGTGCACAAGGCCCTGCGGTTGCCTCTGGGTGTGCAGCCACGGCCAGCCCACCCGTGGGTGGGCGTGCAGATGGGCCTGCATTTTCTTCTGGGTTGACGCAACGGCCAGCTTACCCGTGGGTGGGCGTGCAGAATTGTTTGCGTGTGCCTCTGGTTGTGCCGCCACGGCCGGCCCACCCGTGAGTGGGCGTGCAGAACTGTTTGCGTGTGCCTCTGGCTGTGCCGCCACGGCCGGCCCACCCGTGGGTGGGCGTGCAGAAGGGCCTGCTTTTCCCCCTGGGTGTGCCGCCACGGTAGGCCCACCCGTGAGTGGGCGTGCAGAAGGGCCTGCGGTTGCCACTGGGTGTGCCGCCACGGCCGGCCCACCCGTGGGTGGGCGTGCAGAACTGTTTGGGTGTGCCTCTGGGTGTGCCGCCACGGCCGGCCCACCCCTGGGTGGGCGTGCAGAAGGGCCTGAGTTTGCCCCGGGGTGTTCCGCCACGGTAGGCCCAATCTCGCGTGTGTGAAGTGCAGAAGGGCTCCGCGGTTGCCTCTGGGTGTGCCGCCGACGGCCGGCCCACCAGTGGGTGGGCGTGCAGAAGGGTTTGCGTTTGCCTCTGAGTGTGCCGCAACGGCCGGCCCATTCGTGGGTGGGCGTGAAGAAGGGTTTGCGTTTGCCTCTGAGTGTGCCGCCACGGCTGGCCCACCAGTGAGTGGGTGTGCAGAAGGGCCTGCAATTGCATCTGGGTGTGCCGCCACGGCCGGCCCACCCGTGGGTGGGCGTGCAGAACTGTTTGCGTGTGACTCTGGGTGTGCCGCCACGGCCGGCCCACCCGTGGGTGGGCGTGCAGTAGGGCCTGCGTTTTCCCCTGGGTGTGCCGCCACGGCCGGCCCACCCGTGGGTGGGTGTGCAGAAGGCCCTGCGTTTGCCTCTGGGTGTGCCGCCACCTCCGCCCCGACCCGTGGGTGGGGCTAGTGCAGAAGGGCCTCGCGATTACCTTTGGGTGTGCCGCCACGGCCAGCCCACCCGTGGGTGAACGTGCAGAAGGGCCTGCAGTTTCTTCTAAGTTGACGCAACGACCAGCTTACCCGTGGGTGGGAGTGCAGAACGGCATGCGTTTGCCTCTGGGTGTGCCGCCACGGCCGGCCCACCCGTGGGTGGGCGTGCAGAAGGGTTTGCGTTTGCCTCTGAGTGAGCCGCCACGGCCGGCCCACCCGTGGGTGGGCGTGCAGAAGGGTTTGCGTTTTCCTCTGGGTGTGCCGCCACGGCCGGCCCACCCGTGTGTGGGCGTGCAGAAGGGCCTGCGGTTTCCTCAGGGTTGACGCAACGACCAACCCACCCGTAGGTGGGCGTGCAGAACTGTTTGCGTGTGCCTTTGGGTGTGCCGCCACGGCCGGCCCACCCGTGGGTGGGCGTGCAGAAGGGCCTGCGGTTGCCTCTGGGTGTGCCGCCACGGCCGGCCCACCCGTGGGTGGCGTGCAGAAGGCCCTGCGGTTGCCTCTGGGTGTGCAGCCATGGCCGGCCTACCCGTGGGTGCGCGTGCAGAACTGTTTGCATGTGGCTATGGGTGTGCCGCCACAGCCGGCTCACCTGTGGGTGGGCGTGCAGAAGGGCCTGCGGTTGCCCCTGGGTGTGCAGCCACGGCCGGCCCACCCGTGGGTGGGGCGTGGAGAAGGGCCTGCGTTGCCCCTGGGTGTGCCGCCCACGGCCGGGCAACCCGCGTGGATGGGCTGCAGAAGGGGACTCTGCGGTTGCCTCTGGGTTTACGCGCAACGGCCGGCTCACCCGTAAGTGGGCGTGGAGAACTATTTGCCCGTGCCTTTGGGTGTGCCGCTCGAGGCCGGCCCACCCGTGGGTGGGCGTGCAGAAGGCCTGCGGTTGCCTCTGGGTTGACGCTAGCGACCAGCCCACCCGTAGGTGGGCGTGCAGAACTGTTTGCGTGTGCCTCTGGGTGTGCCGCCACGGTCGGCCCACCCGTGGGTGGGCGTGCAGAACTGTTTGCGTGTGGCTCTGGGTGTGCCGCCACAGCCGGCCCACCCGTGGGTGGGCGTACAGAAGGCCCTGCGGTTGCCTCTGGGTGTGCCGCTGCGGCCGCCCAACCGTGGGTGGGCGTGCAGAACTGTTTGCGTGTGCCTCTGAATGTGCCGCCACGGCCGGCCCACCCCTGGGTGGGCGTGCAGAAGGGCCTGCGGTTGCCTCTGGTTGTGCCGCCACGGCGGGCCCACCCGTGGGTGGGCGTGCAGAAAGGCCTGCGTTTGCCTCTGGGTGTGCCGCCACGGCCGGCCCACCCGTGGGTGGGTGTGCAGAAGGTCCTGCGGTTGCCTCTGGGTGTGCAGGCACGGCCGGCCTACCCGTGGGTGGGCGTGCAGAAGGGCCTGCGATTACCTCTGGGTGTGCCGCCACGGCCAGCCCACCCGTGGGTGAACGTGCAGAAGGGCCTGCAGTTTCTTCTAAGTTGACGCAACGACCAGCTTACCCGTGGGTGGGAGTGCAGAACGGCATGCGTTTGCCTCTGGGTGTGCCGCCACGGCCGGCCCACCCGTGGGTGGGCGTGCAGAAGGGTTTGCGTTTGCCTCTGAGTGAGCCGCCACGGCCGGCCCACCCGTGGGTGGGCGTGCAGAAGGGTTTGCGTTTTCCTCTGGGTGTGCCGCCACGGCCGGCCCACCCGTGTGTGGGCGTGCAGAAGGGCCTGCGGTTTCCTCAGGGTTGACGCAACGACCAACCCACCCGTAGGTGGGCGTGCAGAACGGTTTGCGTGTGCCTTTGGGTGTGCCGCCACGGCCGGCCCACCCGTGGGTGGGCGTGCATAAGGGCCTGCGGTTGCCTCTGGGTGTGCCGCCACGGCCGGCCCACCCGTGGGTGGCGTGCAGAAGGCCCTGCGGTTGCCTCTGGGTGTGCAGCCATGGCCGGCCTACCCGTGGGTGCGCGTGCAGAACTGTTTGCATGTGGCTATGGGTGTGCCGCCACAGCCGGCTCACCTGTGGGTGGGCGTGCAGAAGGGCCTGCGGTTGCCCCTGGGTGTGCAGCCACGGCCGGCCCACCCGTGGGTGGGCGTGGAGAAGGGCCTGCGTTTGCCCCTGGGTGTGCCGCCACGGCCGGCAACCCGTGGATGGGCGTGCAGAAGGGCCTGCGGTTGCCTCTGGGTTTACGCAACGGCCGGCTCACCCGTAAGTGGGCGTGGAGAACTATTTGCCTGTGCCTTTGGGTGTGCCGCTACGGCCGGCCCACCCGTGGGTGGGCGTGCAGAAGGGCCTGCGGTTGCCTCTGGGTTGACGCAACGACCAGCCCACCCGTAGGTGGGCGTGCAGAACTGTTTGCGTGTGCCTCTGGGTGTGCCGCTACGGTCGGCCCACCCGTGGGTGGGCGTGCAGAACTGTTTGCGTGTGGCTCTGGGTGTGCCGCCACAGCCGGCCCACCCGTGGGTGGGCGTACAGAAGGCCCTGCGGTTGCCTCTGGGTGTGCCGCTGCGGCCGCCCTTAACTGTGGGTGGGCGTGCAGAACTGTTTGCGTGTGCCTCTGAATGTGCCGCCGACGGGTCGGCCCACCCCTGGGTGGGCGTGCAGAAGGCCCGCGGTTGCCTTCTGGTTTTGCCGCCACGGGCGGGCTCCACCCGTGGGTGGGCGTGCAGAAAGGCCTGAGTTTGCCCCGGGGTGGGCCGCCACGGCAGGCCCACCCGTGGGTGGGCGTGCAGAAGGGCCTGCGGTTGCCTCTGGGTGTGCCGCCACGGCGGGCCCACCCGTGGGTGGGTGTGCAGAAGGGCCTGCCATTACCTCTGGGTGTGCCGCCACGGCCAGCCCACCGGTGGGTGGGCGTGCAGAAGGGCCTGCAGTTTCTTCTGGGTTGACGCAACGACCAGCTTACCCGTGGGTGGGCGTTGAGAACTGTTAGCGTGTGCCTCTGGGTGTGCCGCCACGGCCGGCCCACCCGTGGGTGGGCGTGCAGAACTGTTTGGGTGTGCCTCTGGGTGTGCCGCCACGGCCGGCCCACCCGTGGGTGGGCGTGCAGAAGGGCCTGAGTTTGCCCCGGGGTGGGCCGCCACGGTAGGCCCACCCGTGTGTGGGCGTGCAGAAGGGCCTGCGGTTGCCTCTGGGTGTGCCGCCACGGCCGGCCCACCCGTGGGTGGGCGTGCAGAAGGGTTTGCGTTTGCCTCTGAGTGTGCCGCCACGGCCGGCCCATTCGTGGGTGGGCGTGAAGAAGGGTTTGCGTTTGCCTCTGAGTGTGCCGCCACGGCCGGCCCACCAGTGAGTGGGTGTGCAGAAGGGCCTGCGGTTGCCTCTGGGTGTGCAGCCACGGCCGGCCTACCCGTGGGTGGGCATGCTAAAGGGCCTGCGATTACCTCTGGGTGTGCCGCCACGGCCAGCCCACCCGTGGGTGGGCGTGCAGAAGGGCCTGCAGTTTCTTCTGGCTTGACGCAACGACCAGCTTTCCCGTGGTTGGGCGTGCAGAACTGTTTGCGAGTGCCTCTGGGTGTGACGCCTCGGCCGGCCCACCCGTGGGTGGGTGTGCAGAAGGGCCTGCTTTTCCCCCTGGGTGTGCCGCCACGGTAGGCCCACCCGTGTGTGGGCGTGCAGAAGGGCCTGCGGTTTCCTCTGGGTTGACGCAACGACCAACCCACCCGTTCGTGGGCGTGCAGAACTGTTTGCGTGTGGCTCTGGGTGTGCCGCCACGGCCGGCCCACCCGTGAGTGGGCGTGCAGAAGGGCCTGCGGTTGCATCTGGGTGTGCCGCCACGGCCGGCCCACCCGTGGGTGGGCGTGCAGAACTGTTTGCGTGTGACTCTGGGTGTGCCGCCACGGCCGGCCCACCCGTGGGTGGGCGTGCAGTAGGGCCTGCATTTTCCCCTGGGTGTGCCGCCACGGCCGGCCCACCCGTGGGTGGGTGTGCAGAAGGCCCTGCGTTTGCCTCTGGGTGTGCCGCCACGGCCGGCCTACCCGTGGGTGGGCGTGCAGAAGGGCCTGCGATTACCTCTGGGTGTGCCGCCACGGCCAGCCCACCCGTGGGTGAACGTGCAGAAGGGCCTGCTTTTTCTTCTAATTTGACATAACGACCAGCTTACCCGTGGGTGGGAGTGCAGAACGGCATGCGTTTGCCTCTGGGTGTGCCGCCACGGCCGGCCCACCCGTGGGTGGGCGTGCAGAAGGGTTATCGTTTGCCTCTGAGTGAGCCGCCACGGCCGCTCCAGCCGTGGGTGGGCGTGCAGAAGGGTTTGCGTTTTCCTCTGGGTGTGCCGCCACGGCCGGCCCACCCGTGGGTGGGCGTGCAGAAGGGCCAGCGGTTGCCTCTGGGTGTGTTGCCACGGCCGGCTCATCAGTGGGTGGGCGTGCAGAAGGGCCTGCGGTTGCCTCTGGCTGTGCCGCTACGGCCGGCCCACCTGTGTGTGGGCGTGCAGAAGGGCCTGCGTTTGCCTCTGAATGTGCCGCCACGGTCGGCCCACCCGTGGGTGGGCGTGCAGAAGGGCCTGCGGTTGCCCCTGAGTGTGCCGCCACGGTCGGCCCACCTGTAAGTGGGCGTGCAGAAGGCCCTGCGGTTGCGTCTTGGTGTGCCGCTACGGCCGGCCAACCGTGTGTGGGCGTGCAGAACTGTTTGCGTGTGGCTCTGGGTGTGCCGCCACGGCCGGCCCACCCGTGGGTGGGCGTGCAGAAGGGCCTGCGGTTGCCCCTAGTTGTGCCGCCACGGCGGGCCCACCCGTGGGTGGGCGTGCAGAAGGGCCTGCATTTTCCCCTGGGTGTGCCGCCACGGCCGGCCCACCCGTTGGTGGGTGTGCAGAAGGCCCTGCGGTTGCCTCTGGATGTGCAGCCACGGCCAGCCCACCCGTGGGTGGGCGTGCAGAAGGGCCTGCATTTTCTTTTGGTTGACGCAACGACCAGCTTACCCGTGGGTGGGCGTGCAGAACTGTTTGCGTGTGCCTCTGGGTGTGCCGCCACGGCCGGCCCACCCGTGGGTGGGCGTGCAGAACTGTTTGGGGTTGCCTCTGGGTGTGCCGCACGGCCGGCCCACCCGTGGGTGAGCGCGGCAGAAGGGCCTGCTTTTCCCCTGGGTGTGCCGCCACGGTAGGGCCACCCGTGTGTGGGCGTGCAGAAGGGCCGGCGGTTGCCTCTGAGTGTGCCGCCACGGCCGGCCTACACGTGGGTGGGCGTGCAGAAGGGCCTGCTGTTGCCTTTGGGTGTGCCGCCACGGCCGGCCCACCCGTGGGTGGGCATGCAGAACTGTTTGCGTGTGCCTCTGGATGTGCCGCCACGGCCGGCCCACCCCTGGGTGGGCGTGCAGAAGGGCCTGCTTTTCCCCCTGAGTGTGCCGCCACGGCCGGCCCACCCGTGTGTGGGCGTGCAGAAGGGCCTGCGGTTGCCTCTGGGTGTGCCGCCACGGCCGGCCCACCCGTGGGTGGGCGTGCAGAAGGGTTTGCGTTTGCCTCTGAGTGTGCCGCCACGGCCGGCCTACCCGTGGGTGGGCGTGCAGAAGGGCCTGCGGTTTCCTCTGGGTTGACGCAACGACCAACCCACCCGTAGGTGGGCGTGCAGAACGGTTTGCGTGTGCCTCTGGGTGTGCCTCCACGGCCGGCCCACCCGTGGGTGGGCGTGCAGAAGGGCCTGCGGTTGCCTCTGGGTGTGTTGCCACGGCCGGCTCATCAGTGGGTGGGCGTGCAGAAGGGCCTGCGGTTGCCTCTGGCTGTGCCGGTACGGCCGGCCCACCTGTGTGTGGGCGTGCAGAAGGCCCTGCGGTTGCGACTGGGTGTGCCGCTACGGCCGGCCAACCGTGTGTGGGCGTGCAGAACTGTTTGCGTGTGGCTCTGGGTGTGCCGCCACACGGCCGGCCCACCCTGGGTATGCGTGCAGAAGGGCCTGCGGTTGCCCCTGGTTGTGTCGCCCACGGCCGGCCCACCGGTGTGGGCGTGCAGAAGGGCCTGCAGTTTCTTCTGGGTTGGCCTTAACGACCAGGTTACCCGTGGGTGGGCGTGCAGAACTGTTTGCGTGTGCCTCTGGGTGTGCCGCCACGGCCGCCCACCCCTGGGTGGGCGTGCAGAACTGTTTGCGTGTTCCTCTGGGTGTGCCGCCACGGCCGGCCCACCCGTGGGTGGGCGTGAAGAAGGGCCTGCGGTTGCCTCTGGGTGTGCCGCCACGGTTGGCCCACCAGTGGTTGTGCGTGCAGAAGGCCCTGCAGTTGCCTCTGGGTGTGCAGCAACGGGCGGCCTACCCGTGGGTGGGCGTGCAGAACTGTTTGCTTGTGGCTCTGGGTGTGCCGCCACGGCCGGCTCACCCGTGTGTGGGCGTGCTGAAGGGCCTGCAGTTGCCCCTGGTTGTGCAGCCAGGACCGGCCCACCCGTGGGTGGGCGTGGAGAAGGGCCCGCGTTTGCCTCTGGGTGTGCCGCCACGGCCGGCCCACCCGTGGGAGGGCGTGCAGAAGGGCCTGCGGTTTCCTGTGGGTGTGCCGCCACGGCCGGCCCACCCGTGGGTGGGCGTGCAGAAGGGTCTGCGGTTGCCTCTGGGTTTACGCAACGGTCGGCCCACCCGTGGGTGGGCGTGCAGAACTGTTTGCGTGTGCCTCTGGGTGTGTTGTTACGGCCGGCTCATCAGTGGGTGGGCGTGCAGAAGGGCCTGCGGTTGCCTCTGGGTGTGCCGCCACGGCCGGCCCACCCGTGGGTGGGCGTGCAGAAGGGCCTGCGGTTGCGTCTGGGTGTTTCGCTACGGCCGCCCAACCTTGTGTGGGCGTGCAGAACTGTTTGCGTGTGCCTCTTGGTGTGCCGCCACAGCCGGCCCACTCGTGGGTGGGCGTGCAGAAGGGCCTGCGGTTGCCTCTAGGTGTGCCGCCACGGCGGGCCCACCGTGGGTGGGCGTGCAGGAGGGCCTGCGTTTGCCTCTGGGTGTGCCGCCACGGCCGGCCCACCCGTTGGTGGGTGTGCAGAAGGCCCTGCGGTTTCCTCTGGGTGTGCAGCCACGGCCGGCCTACCCGTGGGTGGGAGTGCAGAAGGGCCTGCGGTTGCCTCTGGGTGTGCCGCCACGGCCAGCCCACCCGTGGGTGGGCGTGCAGAAGGGCCTTCAGTTTCTTCTGGGTTGACGCAACGACCAGCTTACCCGTGGGTGGGCGTGCAGAACAGTTTGCATGTGCCTTTGGGTGTGCTGCTACGGCCGGCCCACCCGTGGGTGGGCGTGCAGAACTGTTTGCGTGTGGCTCTAAGTGTGCCGCCACGGCCGGCCAACCCGTGGGTGGGCGTGCAGAAGGGCCTGCTTTTCCCCCTGGGTGTGCCGCCACGGTAGGCCCACCCGTGTGTGGGCGTGCAGAAGGGCCTGCAGTTGCCCCTGAGTGTGCCGCCACGGCCGGCCCACCCGTGGGTGGGCGTGCAGAAGGGTTTGCGTTTGCCTCTGAGTGTGCCGCCACGGCCGGCCCATCCGTGGGTGGGCGTGCAGAAGGGCCTGCGTTTACCTCTGGGTGTGCCGCCATGGTAGGCCCACCCGTGTGTGGGCGTGCAGAAGGGCCTGCGGTTGCCTCTGGGTGTTCAGCCATGGCCAGCCCACCCGTGGGTGGGCGTGCAGAAGGGCCTGCATTTTCTTCTGGGTTGACGCAACGACCAGCTTACCCGTGGGTGGGCGTGCAGAACTGTTTGCGTCTGCCTCTGGGTTTGCCGCCACGGCCGGCCCACCCGTGGGTGGGCATGCAGAACTGTTTGCGTGTTCCTCTGGGTGTGCCGCCACGGCCGGCCCACCCGTGGGTGGGCGTCCAGAAGGGCCTGTTTTCCCCCTGAGTGTGCCGCCACGGCCGGCCCACCCGTGGGTGGGCCTGCAGAAGGGCCTGCATTTGCCTCTGGGTGTGCCGCCACAGCCGGCCTACCCGTACGTGGGCGTGCAGAAGGGCCTGCGGTTTCCTCTGGGTTGACGCAACGACCAACCCACCCGTAGGTGGGCGTGCAGAACTGTTTGCTTGTGGCTCTCGGTGTGCCGCTACGGCCGGCCCACCCGTGGGTGGGCGTGCAGAAGGGCCTGCCTTTGCCTCTGGGTGTGCCGCCACGGCCGGCCCACCCGTGGGTGGGCGTGCAGAAGGGCCAGCGTTTGCCTCTGGGTGTGTTGCCACGGCCGGCTCATCAGTGGGTGGGCGTGCAGAATGGCCTGCGGTTGCCTCTGGCTGTGCCGCTACAGCCGACCCACCTGTGTCTGGGCGTACAGAAGGGCCTGCGTTTGCCTCTGAATGTGCCGCCACGGTCGGCCCACCCGTGGGTGAGCGTGCAGAAGGGCCTGCGGTTGCCCCTGAGTGTGCCGCCACGGTCGGCCCACCTGTAAGTGGGCGTGCAGAAGGCCCTGCGGTTGCGTCTTGGTGTGCCGCTACGGCCGGCCAACCGTGTGTGGGCGTGCAGAACTGTTAGCGTGTGGCTCTGGGTGTGCCGCCACGGCCGGCCCACCCGTGGGTGGGCGTGCAGAAGGGCCTGCGGTTGCCCCTAGTTGTGCCGCCACGGCGGGCCCACCCGTGGGTGGGCGTGCAGAAGGGCCTGCATTTTCCCCTGGGTGTGCCGCCACGGCCGGCCCACCCGTTGGTGGGTGTGCAGAAGGCCCTGCGGTTGCCTCTGGATGTGCAGCCACGGCCAGCCCACCCGTAGGTGGGCGTGCAGAAGGGCCTGCATTTTCTTTTGGTTGACGCAACGACCAGCTTACCCGTGGGTGGGCGTGCAGAACTGTTTGCGTGTGCCTCTGGGTGTGCCGCCACGGCCGGCCCACCCGTGTGTGGGCGTGCAGAAGGGCCTGCGGTTGCCTCTGGGTGTGCCGCCACGGCCGGCCCACCCGTGGGTGGGCGTGCAGAAGGGCCTGCTTTTCCCCCTGGGTGTGCCGCCACGGTAGGGCCACCCGTGTGTGGGCGTGCAGAAGGGCCGGCGGTTGCCTCTGAGTGTGCCGCCACGGCCGGCCTACACGTGGGTGGGCGTGCAGAAGGGCCTGCTGTTGCCTTTGGGTGTGCCGCCACGGCCGGCCCACCCGTGGGTGGGCGTGCAGTAGGGCCTGCATTTTCCCCTGGGTGTGCCGCCACGGCCGGCACACTCGTTGGTGGGTGTGCAGAAGGCCCTGCGTTTGCCTCTGGGTGTGCAGCCACGGCCAGCCCACCCGTGGGTGGGCGTGCAGAAGGGCCTGCATTTTCTTCTGGGTTGACGCAACGACCAGCTTACCCGTGGGTGGGCGTGCAGAACTGTTTGCGTGTGCCTCTGGGTGTGCCGCCACGGCCGGCCCACCCGTGGGTGGGCATGCAGAACTGTTTGCGTGTGCCTCTGGGTGTGCCGCCACGGCCGGCCCACCCCTGGGTGGGCGTGCAGAAGGGCCTGCTTTTCCCCCTGAGTGTGCCGCCACGGCCGGCCCACCCGTGTGTGGGCGTGCAGAAGGGCCTGCGGTTGCCTCTGGGTGTGCCGCCACGGCCGGCCCACCCGTGGGTGGGCGTGCAGAAGGGTTTGCGTTTGCCTCTGAGTGTGCCGCCACGGCCGGCCCACCCGTGGTTGGGCGTACAGAAGGGTTTGCGTTTGCCTCTGAGTGTGCCGCCACGGCCGGCCTACCCGTGGGTGGGCGTGCAGAAGGGCCTGCGATTTCCTCTGGGTTGACGCAACGACCAACCCACCCGTAGGTGGGCGTGCAGAACGGTTTGCGTGTGCCTCTGGGTGTGCCGCCACGGCCGGCCCACCCCTGGGTGGGCGTGCAGAACTGTTTGCGTGTGCCTCTGGGTGTGCCTCCACGGCCGGCCCACCCGTGGGTGGGCGTGCAGAAGGGCCTGCGGTTGCCTCTGGGTGTGTTGCCACGGCCGGCTCATCAGTGGGTGGGCGTGCAGAAGGGCCTGCGGTTGCCTCTGGCTGTGCCGCTACGGCCGGCCCACCTGTGTGTGGGCGTGCAGAAGGCCCTGCGGTTGCGACTGGGTGTGCCGCTACGGCCGGCCAACCGTGTGTGGGCGTGCAGAACTGTTTGCGTGTGGCTCTGGGTGTGCCGCCACGGCCGGCCCACCCGTGGGTGGGCGTGCAGAAGGGCCTGCGGTTGCCCCTGGTTGTGCCGCCACGGTAGGCCCACCCGTGTGTGGGCGTGCAGAAGGGCCTGCAGTTTCTTCTGGGTTGACGCAACGACCAGGTTACCCGTGGGTGGGCGTGCAGAACTGTTTGCGTGTGCCTCTGGGTGTGCCGCCACGGCCGCCCACCCCTGGGTGGGCGTGCAGAACTGTTTGCGTGTTCCTCTGGGTGTGCCGCCACGGCCGGCCCACCCGTGGGTGGGCGTGAAGAAGGGCCTGCGGTTGCCTCTGGGTGTGCCGCCACGGTTGGCCCACCAGTGGTTGTGCGTGCAGAAGGCCCTGCAGTTGCCTCTGGGTGTGCAGCAACGGGCGGCCTACCCGTGGGTGGGCGTGCAGAACTGTTTGCTTGTGGCTCTGGGTGTGCCGCCACGGCCGGCTCACCCGTGTGTGGGCGTGCTGAAGGGCCTGCAGTTGCCCCTGGTTGTGCAGCCAGGACCGGCCCACCCGTGGGTGGGCATGGAGAAGTGCCCGCGTTTGCCTCTGGGTGTGCCGCCACGGCCGGCCCACCCGTGGGAGGGCGTGCAGAAGGGCCTTCGGTTTCCTGTGGGTGTGCCACCACGGCCGGCCTACCCGTGGGTGGGGCGTGCAGAAGGGTCTCGCGGTTGCCTCTGGGTTTACGCAACGGTCGGCCCACCCGTGGGTGGGCGTGCAGAACTGTTTGCGTGTGCCTCTGGGTGTGTTGTTACGGCCGGCTCATCAGTGGGTGGGCGTGCAGAAGGGCCTGCGTTTGCCTCTGGGTGTGCCGCCACGGCCGGCCCACCCGTGGGTGGGCGTGCAGAAGGGCCTGCGGTTGCGTCTGGGTGTTCCGCTACGGCCGCCCAACCTTGTGTGGGCGTGCAGAACTGTTTGCGTGTGCCTCTTGGTGTGCCGCCACAGCCGGCCCACCCGTGGGTGGGCGTGCAGAAGGGCCTGCGGTTGCCTCTGGGTGTGCCGCCACGGCGGGCCCACCGTGGGTGGGCGTGCAGGAGGGCCTGCGTTTGCCTCTGGGTGTGCCGCCACGGCCGGCCCACCCGTTGGTGGGTGTGCAGAAGGCCCTGCGGTTTCCTCTGGGTGTGCAGCCACGGCCGGCCTACCCGTGGATGGGAGTGCAGAAGGGCCTGCGGTTGCCTCTGGGTGTGCCGCCACGGCCAGCCCACCCGTGGGTGGGCGTGCAGAAGGGCCTTCAGTTTCTTCTGGGTTGACGCAACGACCAGCTTACCCGTGGGTGGGCGTGCAGAACAGTTTGCATGTGCCTTTGGGTGTGCTGCTACGGCCGGCCCACCCGTGGGTGGGCGTGCAGAACTGTTTGCGTGTGGCTCTAAGTGTGCCGCCACGGCCGGCCAACCCGTGGGTGGGCGTGCAGAAGGGCCTGCTTTTCCCCCTGGGTGTGCCGCCACGGTAGGCCCACCCGTGTGTGGGCGTGCAGAAGGGCCTGCAGTTGCCCCGGAGTGTGCACACGGCCGGCCCACCCGTGGGTGGGGCGTGCAGAAGGGTTTCGCGTTTGCCTCTGAGTGTGCGCCCGCGGCCGGCCCATCCGTGGGTGGGCGTGCAGAAGGGCCTGCGTTTACCTCTGGGTGTGCCGCCATGGTAGGCCCACCCGTGTGTGGGCGTGCAGAAGGGCCTGCGGTTGCCTCTGGGTGTTCAGCCACGGCCAGCCCACCCGTGGGTGGGCGTGCAGAAGGGCCTGCATTTTCTTCTGGGTTGGCCTTAGCGACCAGCTTACCCGTGGGTGGGCGTGCAGAACTGTTTGCGTCTGCCTCTGGGTTTGCCGCCACGGCCGGCCCACCCGTGGGTGGGCATGCAGAACTGTTTGCGTGTTCCTCTGGGTGTGCCGCCACGGCCGGCCCACCCGTGGGTGGGCGTGCAGAAGGGCCTGCTTTTCCCCCTGAGTGTGCCGCCACGGTAGGCCCACCCGTGGGTGGGCCTGCAGAAGAGCCCTGCATTTGCCTCTGGGTGTGCCGCCACGGCCGGCCTACCCGTACGTGGGCGTGCAGAAGGGCCTGCGGTTTCCTCTGGGTTGGCATAGCGACCAACCCACCCGTGAGGGTGGGCGTGCAGAACTGTTTGCTTGTGGCTCTCGGTGTGCCACTTCGGCCGGACCACCCGTGGGTGGGCGTGCAGAAGGGCCTGCCTTTGCCTCTGGGTGTGCCGCGCCCGGCCGGCCCACCCGTGGTGGGGCGTGCAGAAGGGCCAGCGGTTGCCTCTGGGTGTGTTGCCACGGCCGGCTCATCAGTGGGTGGGCGTGCAGAATGGCCTCGCGGTTGCCTCTGGCTGTGCCGCTACGGCCGGCCCCACCTGTGTGTGGGGCGTGCAGAAGGGCCTGCGTTTGCCTCTGAATGTGCCGCTGACGGTCGGCCCACCCGTGGGTGGGGCGTGCAGAAGGGCCTGCGGTTGCCCCTGAGTGTGCCGCCACGGTCGGCCCACCCGTGAGTGGGCGTGCAGAAGGGCCTGCGGTTGCGTCTTGGTGTGCCGCTACGGCCGGCCAACCGTGTGTCGGCGTGCAGAACTGTTAGCGTGTGACTCTGGGTGTGCCGCCACGGCCGGCCCACCCGTGGGTGGGCGTGCAGAAGGGCCAGCGGTTGCCCCTAGTTTTGCCGCCACGGCGGGCCCACCCGTGGGTGGGCGTGCAGAAGGGCCTGCATTTTCCCCTGGGTGTGCCGCCACGGCCGGCCCACCCGTTGGTGGGTGTGCAGAAGGCCCTGCGGTTGCCTCTGGATGTGCAGCCACGGCCAGCCCACCCGTGGGTGGGCGTGCAGAAGGGCCTGCATTTTCTTTTGGTTGACGCAACGACCAGCTTACCCGTGGGTGGGCGTGCAGAACTGTTTGCGTGTGCCTCTGGGTGTGCCGCCACGGCCGGCCCACCCGTGGGTGGGCGTGCAGAACTGTTTGGGGTTGCCTCTGGGTGTGCCGCCACGGCCGGCCCACCCGTGGGTGAGCGTGCAGAAGGGCCTGCTTTTCCCCCTGGGTGTGCCGCCACGGTAGGGCCACCCGTGTGTGGGCGTGCAGAAGGGCCGGCGGTTGCCTCTGAGTGTGCCGCCACGGCCGGCCTACACGTGGGTGGGCGTGCAGAAGGGCCTGCTGTTGCCTTTGGGTGTGCCGCCACGGCCGGCCCACCCGTGGGTGGGCGTGCAGTAGGGCCTGCATTTTCCCCTGGGTGTGCCGCCACGGCCGGCACACTCGTTGGTGGGTGTGCAGAAGGCCCTGCGTTTGCCTCTGGGTGTGCAGCCACGGCCAGCCAACCCGTGGGTGGGCGTGCAGAAGGGCCTGCATTTTCTTCTGGGTTGACGCAACGACCAGCTTACCCGTGGGTGGGCGTGCAGAACTGTTTGCGTGTGCCTCTGGGTGTGCCGCCACGGCCGGCCCACCCGTGGGTGGGCATGCAGAACTGTTTGCGTGTGCCTCTGGGTGTGCCGCCACGGCCGGCCCACCCTGGGTGGGGCGTGCAGAAGGGCCTGCGTTTTCCCCTGAGTGTGCCGCCCACGGCCGGCCCACCCGTGTGTGCGCGTGCAGAAGGGCCTGCGGTTGCCTCTGGGTGTGCGCTACGGCGGCCCACCGTGGGTGGGGCGTGCAGAAGGGTTTGCGGTTTGCCTCTGGGTGTGCCGCCACGGCCGGCCCACCCGTGGTTGAAGCGTGCAGAAGGGCCTGCGTTTGCCTCTGAGTGTGCCGCCACGGTGCGGCCTACCTGTGGGTGGAGCGTGCAGAAAGGGCCCTCGCGGTTTCGCGTCTGGGTTGTGCGCTACGACCAACTCAACCGTGTAGTGGGGCGTGCAGAACTGTTTGCGTGTGGCTCTGGGTGTGCCGCCACGGCCGGCCCACCACTGGGTGGGCGTGCAGAACTGTTTGCGTGTTGCCTCTGGGTTGTGCCTCCACGGCCCGGGGACCCCACCCGTGGGTGGGCGTGCAGAAGAGCCTGCATTTTGCCTCTGGGTGTGTTGCCCGCGGCCGGCCCACTCAGTGGGTGAGTGTGCAGAAGGGCCTCGCGGTTGCCTCTGGATGTGCAGCTACGGCCAGCCCACCTGTGTGGGGCGTGCAGAAGGCCCTGCGGTTTCTACTGGGTTGTGCACTCAAAGACCAGCTTACCCGTGGGTGGGCGTGCAGAACTGTTTGCGTGTGGCTCTGGGTGTGCGCCCGCGGCCGGCCCACCCTGGGTGAAGCGTGCAGAACTGTTTGCGGTTGCCTCTGGTTGTGCCGCCACGGCCAGGCCCACCCGTGTGTGAAGATGCAGAAGGGCCTGCAGTTTCCTTCTGGGTTGTCGCCGCGGCAGGGCCCACCCGTGTGTGAGCGTGCAGAAGGGTTTGCGTTAGCCTCTGGGTGTGCGCCACGGCCGTGCCTACCTGGGTGGGGCGTGCAGAAGGGCCTGCTGTTCTTTTGGGTGTGCCCCCACGGCCGGCCCACCCGTGGGTGGGCGTGCAGAAGGGTTTGCGTTTGCCTCTGGGTGTGTTGCCACGGTTGGCCCACCGTGGTTGTGCGTGCAGAACTGCTCTGCGTGTGCCTCTGGGTGTGCCTTACGGCCGGCCTACCCGTGGGTGGGCGTGCAGAAACCTGCGGTTGCCTCTGGGTGTGCCGCCACGGCCGGCTCACCCCGCGTGTGAGGCGTGCTGAAGGGCCTGCAGTTGCGCTCTGGGTTGTGGCAGCAGCGACCAACCCCACCCGTGGGTGGGGCGTGCAGAACTGTTTGCGTGTGGCTCTGGGTGTGCCGCCACGGCGGCCCACCCGTGGGTGAGGGCGTGCAGAAGGGCCTGCGTTTGCCTCTGGGTGTGCCGCTACGGCCGGCCCACCCTGGGTGGAGCTTGCAGAAGGGGTTTCGCGTGTGCCTCTGAGTGTGCATAGCGGGCCCGGCCCACCCGTGGGTGGGGCGTGCAGAACCGTTTGCGTGTGCCTCTGGAGTGTGCCGCCTACGGCCGGCTCATCAGTGGGTGGGGCGTGCAGAAGGGCCTCGCGGTTCCCTCTGGGTTGGGCGCCAGCGACCAGCCCCACCCGTGGGTGGGGGTGCAGAAGCGGTTTGCATGTGCCTCTGGGTGTGCCGCTTCGGCCGGCCCACCGTGGGTGGGAAGTGTAGAAGGGCCCTGCGTTTGCCTCTGGGTGTGCCGCCACGGCCGGCCCATCCGTGGGTGGGAAGTGCAGAAGGGCCTGCGGTTACCTCTGGGTGTGCCGCCCGGCCAGCCCACCCGTGGGTAAGGGGCGTGCAGAAGGGCCTCGCGGTTTTCCTCTGGGTTGGCCTTAGCGACCAGCTTACCCGTGGGTGGGCGTGCAGAACGGTTTGCGTGTGCCTCTGGGTGTGCCGCCCACGGCCGGCCCACCCGTGGGTGGGCGTGCAGAACTGTTGCGTGTGCCTCTGGGTGTGCCTCCACGGCCGGCCCACCCGTGGGTGAAGCGTGCAGAAGAGCCTGCAGTTTGCCTCTGGGTGTGTTGCCACGGCCCGGCTCATCCGTGGGTGGGGCGTGCAGAAGGGCCTGCGGTTGCCTCTGGTGTGCCGCTACGGCCGGCCCACCTGTGTGTGGGGCGTGCAGAAGAGCCCTCGGTTGCGACTGGGTGTGTACGCCTACGGCCGGCCAACCGCGTGTGGGGCGTGCAGAACTGTTTGCGTGTGGCTCTGGGTGTGCCGCCACGGCCGGCCCACCCGTGGGTGGGCGTGCAGAAGGGCCTGCGGTTGCCCCTGGTTGTGCCGCCACGGTGGGCCCACCCGTGTGTGGGGCGTGCAGAAGGGCCTGCGGTTGCCTCTGCTTGTGCCCCACGGCCGGCCCACCCGTTGGTGGGTGTACAGAAGGCCCTGCGGTTGCCTCTGGGTGTGCAGCCACGGCCGGCCCACCCGTGGGTGGGAGTGCAGAAGGGCCTGCGGTTGCCTCTGGGTGTGCATACGGCCAGTCCACCACGTGGGTGGGGCGTGCAAGAAGGGCCTGCAGTTTCTTCTAGGTTGGCCTTAGCGACCAGCTTACCCGTGGGTGGGCGTGCAGAACTGTTTGCTTGGGGCTCTGGGTGTGCCGCTACGGCCGGCTCACCCGTGGGTGGGCGTGCAGAAGGGCCTCCATTTGCCCCTGGTTGTGCAGCCAGGGCCGGCCCACCCGTGGGTGGGGCGTGGAGTAGAGGCCTGCGTTTGCCTCTGGGTGTGCCGCCCACGGCCGGCCCACCACGTGGGAGAAGCGTGCAGAGCGGGCCTGCAGTTTCCTCTGGGTGCGCCGCTCGGCCCGGCCCACCCGTGGGTGAGGCGTGCAGAAGAGGCCTGCGGTTGCCTCTGGGTTTACGCCCTGCGGTCGGCCCACCTGTGGGTGGCTCGTGCAGAAGGCCCTGCGGTTGCGTCTGGGTGTGCCGCTACGGCCGACCAACCCGTGTGTGGGCGTGCAGAACTGTTTGCATGTGCCTTCTGGGTGTGCACTTCACGGCCGGCCCAACCCGTGGGTGGGGCGTGCAGAAGGGCCTGCTTTTCCCCTGGGTGTGCCGCCCACGGTAGGCCCACCTTTCGTGTGGGCGTGCAGACGGGTTTGCGGTTTCCTCTGGTTTTGACGCTAGCGACCAACCCACCCGTGGGTGGGCGTGCAGAACATGTTTGCGTGTGGCTCTGGGTGTGCGCTACAGCCGGCCAACCCGTGGGTTGGGCGTGCAGAAGGGCTGCGCGTTTGCCTCTGGGTGTGCGCACGGCCGGCCTACCCGTGGGTGGGAAGTGCAGAAGGGTTTGCGTTTGCCGCTGAGTGTGCATACGGCCGACCCACCCGTGGGTGAAGCGTGCAGAAGAGTTTGCGTTTGCCTCTGGGTGTGCCGCCACGGCCGGCCCTACCCGTGGGTGAGGCGTGCAGAAGGGCCTGCGGTTTCCTCTGGGTTGGCATAGCGACCAACCCCACCCCGTGGGTGGGGCGTGCAAGAAGCGGTTTGCGTGTGCCTCTGGGTGTGCCGCCACGGCCGGCCCACCCCTGGGTGGGCGTGCAGAACTGTTTGCGTGTGCCTCTGGGTGTGCCTCCACGGCCGGCCCACCCGTGGGTGGGCGTGCAGAAGGGCCAGCGGTTGCCTCTGGGTGTGTTGCCACGGCCGGCTCATCAGTGGGTGGGCGTGCAGAAGGGCCTGCGGTTGCCTCTGGCTGTGCCGCTACGGCCGGCCCACCTGTGTGTGGGCGTGCAGAAGGGCCTGCGGTTGCCTCTGGGTGTGCCGCCACGGCCGGCCCACCCGTGGGTGGGCGTGCAGAAGGGCCTGCGGTTGCCCCTGAGTGTGCCGCCACGGTCGGCCCACCTGTGGGTGGGCGTGCAGAACGCCCTGCGGTTGCGTCTGGGTGTGCCGTTCACGACGACCAACCGTGTGTGGGCGTGCAGAACTGTTTGCGTGTGGCTCTGGGTGTGCCGCTACGGCCGGCCCACCGATGGGTGGGGCGTGCAGAAGGGCCTGCGGTTGCCCCTAGTTGTGCCGCCCGGCGGGCCCACCGATGGGTAGGCGTGCAGAAAGAACCTGCATTTTCCCCTGGGTGTGCCGCCACGGCCGGCCCACCCGTTGGTGGGTGTGCAGAAGGCCCTGCGGTTGCCTCTGGATGTGCAGCCACGGCCAGCCCACCCGTGGGTGGGCGTGCAGAAGGGCCTGCAGTTTCTTCTGGGTTGGCGCAAAGACCAGCTTACCACGTGGGTGGCAGCGTGCAGAAGGGCCTGCGGTTTCCTCTGGGTTGACGTAGCGACCAACCCACCCGTGGGTGGGGCGTGCAGAACGGTTTGCGTGTGCCTCTGGGTGTGCAGCCACGGCCGGCCCACCACGTGGGTGGGGCGTGCAGAACTGTTTCGCGTGTGCCTCTGGGTGTGCGCCCGCGGCCCGACCCCACCCGTGGGTGAGCGTGCAGAAGGGCCTGCTGTTGCCTTTGGATTGTGTGCACACGGCCCGGCCCACTCGTGGGTGGCGATGCAGAAGGGTTTCGCGTTTGCCTCTGGGTGTGTTGCCATGGCGGGCCCCACCCGTGGGTGAAGCGTGCACAACTGTTCGCGTGTGCCTCTGGGTGTGCCTCCACGCCCGGCCCACCCGTGGGTGGGGCTGCAGAAGAAGCCTGCGGTTGCCTCTGGGTTGGCGCAGCGACCAACCCCACCCGTAGGTGGGCGTGCAGAGCGGTTTCGCGTGTGCCTCTGGGTGTTAATGCATGCGGCCCACGCCCACCAGTGGGTGGGCGTGGAGAACTGTTCGCGTGTGCCTCTGGGTGTGCGCCACGGCCCGACCCCACCCGTGGGTGAAGGCGTGCAGTAGGGCCTGCATTTTTCCCCTGGATGTGCGGCCACGGCGGCACACTCTTTGGTGGGTGTGCAGAAGGCCCTGCGTTTGCCTCTGGGTGTGCAGCCACGGCCAGCCCACCCGTGTGTGGGCGTGCAGAAGGGCCTGCGTTTGCCTCTGGGTGTGCACACGGCCGGCCTACCCCTACGATGAGGCGTGCAGAAGGGCCTCGCGGTTGCCTCTGGGTTGGCCTTAACGACCAACCCCACCCCGTGAGGTGGGCGTGCAGAACTGTTTGCGTGTGGCTCTGGGTGTACGCCGGCCGCGGCCCACCCGATGGGTGGGGCGTGCAGAAGGGCCTGGCGTTTGCCTCTGGGTGTGCCGCCGCGGCGGCCCACCCCTGGGTGGAGCTTGCAGAAGGGTTTGCGTGTGCCTCTGGAGTGTGCGCACGGGCCGACCCACCCGTGGGTGGGCGTGCAGAAGGTTTGCGTTTGCCTCTGAGTGTGCCGCCACGGCCGGCCTACCCGTGGGCGGGCGTGCAGAAGGGCCTGCGGTTCCCTCTGGGTTGACGCAACGACCAACCCACCCGTAGGTGGGCGTGCAGAACTGTTTGCGTGTGCCTCTGGGTGTGCCGCTACGGCCGGCCCACCCGTTGGTGGGTGTACAGAAGGCCCTGCGTTTGCCTCTGGGTGTGCCGCCACAGCCGGCCCACCCGTGGGTGGGAGTGCAGAAGGGCCTGCGGTTACCTCTGGGTGTGCCGCCACGGCCAGCCCACCCGTGGGTGGGCGTACAGAAGGGCATGCGGTTTCCTCTGGGTTGACGCAACGACCAGCTTACCCGTGGGTGGGCGTGCAGAACGGTTTGCATGTGCCTCTGGGTGTGCGGCCACGGCCGGCCCACCCCTGGGTGGGCGTGCAGAACTGTTTGCGTGTGCCTCTGAGTGTGCCTCCACGGCCGGCCAACCCGTGTGTGGGCGTGCAGAAGGGCCTGCGGTTGCCCCTGGTTGTGCCGCCACGGTGGGCCTACCCGTGTGTGGGAGTGCAGAAAGGCCTGCGATTACTTCTGGGTGTGCCGCCACGGCCAGCCCACCCGTGGGTGAACGTGCAGAAGGGCCTGCAGTTTCTTCTGGGTTGACGCAACGACCAGCTTACCCGTGGGTGGGCGTGCAGAACTGTTTGCTTGGGGCTCTGGGTGTCGCACACGGCCCGGCTCACCCGTGGGTGGGCGTGCAGAAGGGCCTCGAGTTGCCCCTGGTTGTGCAGCCAGGACCGGCCCACCCGTGGGTGGGGCGTGGAGTAGAGCCTGTGTTTGCCTCTGGGTGTGCCGCACGGCCGGCCCACCGATGGGAGGCGTGCAGGCGGGCCTGCGGTTTCCTCTGGAGTGCGCCCACACGGCCCCGGCCCCACCCGTGGGTGGGCGTGCAGAAGACCTCACGGTTGCCTCTGGGTTTACGCCACGGTCGGCCCACCTGTGGGTGTCGCGTGCAGAAGGCCCTGCGGTTAGCGTCTGGGTGTGCCGCTACGGCCCGGCCAACCGTGTGGGCGTGCAGAACAGTTTGCGTGTGGCTCTGGGTGTGCCGCTACGGCCGGCCCACCCGTGGGTGGGCGTGCAGAAGAGCCCTGCGGTTGCCCCTAGTTGTGCACGCCGGCGGGCCCACCCCGTGGGTGGGCGTGCAGAAAGAACCTGCATTTTCCCCTGGGTTGTGCACGCGGTCGGCCCCACCCGTTGGTGGAGTGTGCAGAAGGGCCTGCATTTTCCCCTGGGTGTGCAGCCACGGCCAGCCCCACCCGTGGGTGGGGCGTGCAGAAGGAGCCTGCATTTTCCCCTGGGTGTGCAGCCACGGCCAGCCCCACCCGTGGGTGGGGCGTGCAGAAAGAGCTAACAGTTTCTTCTGGGTTGGCATAGCGACCAGCTTACCCGTGGGTGGGCGTGCAGAACTGTTCGCGGTTGCCTCTGGGTGTGCCGCTACGCGGCCCGGCCCCACCCGTGGGTGGGCGTGCAGAAGGGCCTGCTTTTCCCCCTGGGGTGTGCGCCGCATCCGGCCCACCACGTGGAGTGGGGCGTGCAGAAGGGTTTGCGTTAGCCTCTGGAGTGTGCCGCCACGGCCCGGCCTACGCGATGGTGGGGCGTGCAGAAGGGCCTGCTCTTGCCTTTGGGTGTGCCGCCACGGCCGGCCTACTCGTGGGTGGCGTGCAGAAGGGTTTCGCGGTTGCCTCTGGGTGTGTTGCCATGGCGGGCCCACCCGTGGTTGGGGCGTGCACAACTGTTGCGTGTGCCTCTGGGTGTGCCTCACGCCCCGGCCCACACCGATGGGTGGGAGCGTGCAGAAAGAGCCTGCGGTTGCCTCTGGGTTGGCGTAGCGACCAACCCCACCACGTGGGTGGGCGTGCAGAACTGTTTGCGTGTGCCTCTGGGTGTATGCGCACGGCGGCCCACTGCGTGGGTGGGCGTGCAGAACTGTTGCGTGTGCCTCTGGGTGTGCATACGGCCCGGCCCACCGATGTATGGAAGCGTGCAGTAGGGCCTGCATTTTCCCCTGGGTGTGCATACGGCGGCACACTCGTTAGTAAGAGTGTGCAGAAGGCCCTGCGTTTGCCTCTTGGTGTGCAGCCACGGCCAGCCCCACCCGTGGGTGGGGCGTGCAGAAAGGGCCTGCATTTTCTTCTGGGTTGGCGCTAGCGACCAGCTTACCGTGGGTGGGCGTGCAGAACTGTTTCGCGTCTGCCTTTGGGTGTGCCGCCCGCGGCCGGCCCCACCCGTGGGTGGGCGTGCAGAACTGTTTCCGTGTGCCTCTGGGTGTGCGCCACGGCCGGCCCACCCTGGGTGAGCGTGCAGAAGGGCTTGCTTTTTCCCCCTGAGTGTGCACTTACGGTAGGCCCACCCGTGGGTGGAAGCGTGCAGAAAGAGCCTCGCGGTTGCCTCTGGCTGTGCGCTCACGGCCGACCAACCCGTGTGGCGTGAAGAACTGTTTGCGTTTGCCTCTGGGTGTGCGCGGCCGGCCTACCCGTGGGTAGGCGTGGAGAAGGGCCTGCGTTTGCCTCTGGGTGTGCATACGGCCGGCCCACCGATGGGAGAAGCGTGCAGAAGGGCCTCGCGGTTTTTCCTCTGGGTCGCGCCGCCCGCGGCCGGCCCACCCATGGGTGGGGCGTGCAGAAGGGTTTGCGTGTGCCTCTGAGTGTGCCGCACGGCGACCCACCCGTGGGTGAAGGCGATGCGAAGGGTTTCGCGTTTGCCTCTGAGTGTGCGCACGGCCGGCCTACCGTGGGTGGGGCGTGCAGAAGGGCCTGCAGTTGCTTCTGGGTGTGTTGCCACGTCCGGCTCATCAGTGGGTGGGGCGTGCAGAAGGGCCTGCGGTTGCCTCTGGCTGTGCCGCTCTCGACCCCGGCCAACCTCGTGTGTGGTGAAGAACTGTTTGCGTTTGCCTCTGGGTGTGCGCCACGGCCCGGCCAAGCCGTGGGTGGGGCGTGCAGAAGGGCCTCGCGGTTGCCCCTGGTTGTGCGCATGCGGTGGGCCCACCCGTGTATGGGGATGCAGAAGGGCCTGCGGTTGCCTCTGCTTGTGCCGCAGCCGGTGGGCCCACCCGTTGGTGGGGAGTACAGAAAGAGCCCTCGCGGTTGCCTCTGGGTGTGCAGCCGGCCAGCCCACCCGTGGGTGAAGCGTGCAGAAAGAGCCTGCAGTTTCTTCTGGGTTGGCCTTAGCGACCAGCTTACCCGTGGGTGGGGCGTGCAGAACTGTTTGCGTGTGCCTCTGGGTGTGCATACGGCCGGCCCACCCCTGGGTGGGCGTGCAGAACTGTTTCCGATGTGCCTCTGGGTGTGCGTACGGCCCGGCCCACCGATGGGTGAAGCGTGAAGAAGGGCCTCGCGATTGCCTCTGGGTGTGCATACGGTTGGCCCACCAGTGGGTGTGTGCGTGCAGAAGGCCCTGCAGTTGCCTCTGGGTGTGCAGCAGCAGGCGGCCTACCACGATGGGTGGGGCGTGCAGAACTGTTTGCTTGTCTCTCTGGGTGTGCCGCCACAGCCGGCTCACCCGTGGGTGGGCGTGCAGAAGGGTCTGCGGTTGCCTCTGGGTTTCACGCTAGCGGTCGGCCCACCCGTGGGTGGGCGTGCAGAACTATTTGCGTGTTCCTCTGGGTGTGCCGCTTACGGCCCGGCCCACCCGTGGAGTGGGGCGTGCAGAGGGGAACTGCGGTTGCCTCTGGGTCTGTTGCCCGCGGCCGGCTCATCAGTGGGTGAGGAGCCGTGCAGAAGGGCCTCGCGGTTGCCTCTGGCTGTGCCGCTACAGCCGGCCCACCTGTGTGTGGGGCGTGCAGAAGAGCCCTCTGCGGTTTGCCTCAGGGTGTGTTGCCACGGCGGCCCACCCGTGGGTGAAGGCGTGCAGAAGGCCCTGCGGTTGCCCCTGGGTGTGCGCCACAGTCCGCCCACCCGTGGGTGGGGCGTGCAGAAGCGCCCTGCGGTTGGGTCTGGGTGTGCGCTCACGGCCGCCCTAACCTTGTGTGGGCGTGCAGAACTCTTTGCGTGTGCCTCTTGGTGTGCCGTACGGCCGACCCACCCGTGGTTAGCGTACAGAAGGGCCTCGCGGTTGCCTCTGGGTGTGCACGCTGGCGGAGACCCCACCCGTGGGTGAAGCGTGCAGAAGAGCCTCGCGGTTGCCTCTGGGTGTGCGCACGGCCGGCCCCACCCGTTCGGTGGTGTGCAGAAGGCCCTGCGGTTTGCCTCTGGGTGTGCAGCCACACGGCCGACCTACCCGTGGGTGGGAGTGCAGAAGGGCCTGCGGTTGCCTCTGGGTGTGCCGCCCGGCCAGACCACCCGTGGGTGAAGGCGTGCAGAAAGGGCCTGCAGTTTCTTCTGGGTTGGCCTTAGCGACCAGCTTACCCGTGGGTGAGGCGTGCAGAAGAGGGTTTCGCGTTTGCCTCTGGAGTGTGCCGATAGGGGCCGGCCCATCCGTGGGTGGGCGTGCAGAAGGGCCTCGCGTTTACCTCTGGGTGTGCCTTACGGCCGGCCTACCGATGGGTGGGCGTGCAGAAGGCCCTCGCGGTTTCCTCTGGGTTGGCCTTAGCGACCAACCCACCGTGGGTGGGGCGTGCAGAACTGTTTGCGTGTGCCTCTGGGTGTGCGGCCACGGCCCGGCCCACCGTGGAGTGGGGCGTGCAGAAGGTCTGCGGTTGCCTCTGGAGTGTGCCGCCACGGCCGGCCCACCCGTGGGTGGCGTGCAGAAGGGCCTCGCGGATGCCTCTGGGTGTGTCGCCATGCGGCCCACACCCGTGGGTGGCTTGCAGAAGGCCGCCGGTTGCCTCTGGGTGTGCCGCCACGGCCGGCTCACCTGTGGGTGAAGCGTGCAGAAGGGCCTCGCGGTTTGCCCCTGTATTGTGCAGCCACGGCCCGGCCCACCCGTGGGTGGGGCGTGCAGAAGGGTCTCGCGGTTGCCACTGGGTTTACGCAAAGGCCGGCTCACCCGTGGGTGGGCGTGCAGAACTATGTGCCTTTGCCTCTGGGTGTGCCGCCACGGCCGGCCCACTCGTGTGTGGGCGTGCAGAAGGGCCTGCGTTTGCCTCTGGGTGTGTTGCCCGCGGCCGGCTCATCAGTAGGTGGGGCGTGCAGAAAGGCCTGCGGTTGCCTCTGGGTGTGCCGCTGACGGCCGACCCACCCGTGGGTGAGCGTGCAGAAGGACCGCCGCTTGCCCTGGGTGTGCAGCCACGGCCGGACCACCAGTGGGTGGGGCGTGCAGAAGGGCCTGCGGTTTCCTCAGGGTTGGCCATAGCGACCAGCCCCCGTGTAGGTGGCGTGCAGAACTGTTTGCGTGTGCCGCTGGGTGTGCCCGCCGGTCGACCCACCCGTGGGTGGGGGCGTGCACAAGCGTTTGCGTGCGCGGCTCTGGGTGTGCGCACGCCGGCCGGCCCACCCGTGGGTGGGCGTGCAAAAGACCCTGCGGTTGCCTCTGGGTGTGCCGCTACGGCCCGGCCAACAGTGGGTGGGCGTGCAGAACTGTCTGCGTGTGCCTCTGGGTGTGCACACGGCCGGCCCACCCTGGGTGAGGCGTGCAGAAGGGCCTGCGGTTGCCCCTGGTTGTGCCGCCACGGGCGAGCCCACCCGTGGGTGGAGCGTGCAGAAGAGCCTGCATTTTCTTCTGGGTTGGCGCAGCGACCAGCTTACCCGTGGGTGTGCATGCAGAACTGTTTGCGTGCTGCCTCTGGGTGTGCCGCCCGCGGCCGGCCCACCGTGGGTGGGAGTGCAGAACTGTTTTGCGGTTGCCTCTGGGTGTGCCGCCACGGCGGCCTCACCAGCGGGTGGCGTGCAGAAGGGCCTGCTTTTCCCACTGGGTGTGCATACGCGTAGAGCCCACCCGTGGGTGGGCGATGGAGAAGGGCCTGCGTTTGCCTCTGGGTGTGCCGCCACGGCGGCCACCCGTGGGTAGGGCGATGCAGAAGGGTTTTGCGTTAGCCTCTGAGTGTGCCGCGCGGCGGCCCTACCGATGGGTGAGCGTGCAGAAGGGTTTCGCGGTTGCCTCTGGGTGTGTTGCCACGGCGGGCCCAGCCGTGTGTGGCGTGCAGAAGGGCCTGCTGTTGCCTCTGGGTGTGGCATGCAGCCACGGCCCACCCGCAGTGGGTGAAGCGTGCAAAAGGGCCTGCGTTTGCCTCTGGGTGTGCCGCCGACGCAGGCCCACCCATGGTGAAGTGTGCAGAAGGGTTTGCGCGTGTGCCTCTGGAGTGTGCATACGGCGAGCCCACCCGTGGGTGAGGCGTGCAGAAGGGTTTGCGTTTGCCTCTGCGTTACGTGCCGCTCACGGCCCGGCCTACCGATGAGTGGGCGTGCAGAAGGGCCTGCAGTTGCTTCTGGGTAGTGTTGCCACGTCCGGCTCATCAGTGGGTGGGGCGTGCAGAAGGGCCTGCGGTTGCCTCTGGCTGTGCCGCTACGGCCGACAACGGATGTGTGGGCGTGAAGAACTGTTTTGCGTGTGGCTCTGGGTGTGCCGCCCGCGGCCGCTAAAGCCGATGGGTGGGCGTGCAGAAGGGCCTGCGGTTGCGTGCCTGGATTTATTGCGCCACACGGTGGGCCCACCCGCAGTAGTGAAGTGCAGAAGAGCCTGCGGTTGCCTCTGCTTGTGCGCTACGGTGGGCCCACCCGTTGGTGGGGGTACAGAAGGCCCTGCGGTTGCCTCTGGGTGTGCAGCCACGGCCAGCCCACCCGTGGGTGGGCGTGCAGAAGGGCCTGCAGTTTCTTCTGGGTTGGCGCAGCGACCAGCTTACCCGTGGGTGGGCGTGCAGAACTGTTTGCGTGTGCCTCTGGGTGTGCTCGCCACGGCCGGCCCACCCCTGGGTGGGCGTGCAGAACTGTTTCCGTGTGCCTCTGGGTGTGCCGCCACGGCCGGCCCACCCGTGGGTGGGCGTGAAGAAGGGCCTCGCGATTGCCTCTGGGTGTGCGCACACGGTTGGCCCACCAGTGGGTGTGCGTGCAGAAGGCCCTGCAGTTGCCTCTGGGTGTGCAGCAGCGGCGGCCTACCCGTGGGTGGGCGTGCAGAACTGTTTGCTTGTCTCTGGGTGTGCGCCACAGCCCGGCTCACCCGTGGGTGAAGCGTGCAGAAGGGCCTGCAGTGCCCCTGGTTGTGCAGCCAGGACGGCCTACCCGTGGGTGGGCGTGGAGAACTGCGTTGCCTCTGGGTGTGCACACGGGTCGGCCCACCCGTGGGAGGGCGTGCAGAAGGGCCTCGCGGTTTCCTCTGGAGTGCGCCACACGGCGGCCCACCCGTGGGTGAAGGCGTGCAGAAGGGTCTGCGGTTGCCTCTGGGTTTCACGCAGCGGTCGGCCCACCCGTGGGTGAGGCGTGCAGAACTATTTGCGTGTTCCTCTGGGTGTGCGCCCGGCGGCCCATTACCGTGGGTGAAGCGTGCAGAGGGGCTTCGCGGTTGCCTCTGGGTCTGTTGCCACGGCCGGCTCATCAGTGGGTGGTCGTGCAGAAGGGCCTGCGGTTGCCTCTGGCTGTGCCGCTACAGCCGGCCCACCTGTGTGGGCGTGCAGAAGGGCCTGCGGTTGCCTCAGGGTGTGTTGCCGCGGCCGGCCCACCCGTGGGTGGGCGTGCAGAAAGCCCGCGGTTGCCCCTGGGTGTGCCGCCACAGTCCGCCCACCTGTGGGTGAGGCGTGCAGAAAAACCCTGCGGTTGGGTCTGGGTGTGCGCTTCTGACGCCCTAACCTTATATGAGCGTGCAGAACTGCTTTGCGTGTGCCTCTTGGTGTGCGCTACGGCCCGGCCCACCCGTGGTTAAGCGTGCAGAAGGGCCTGCGGTTGCCTCTGGGTGTGCCGCCCTACGGCGAGCCCACCCGTGGGTGAGGCGTGCAGAAGAGCCTCGCGGTTGCCTCTGGGTGTGCCGCCACGCGGCCCATTACCCGTTGGTGGGTGTGCAGAAGGCCCTGCGGTTGCCTCTGGGTGTGCAGCCACGGCCGGCCTACCCGTGGGTGGGAGTGCAGAAAGGGCCTCGCGGTTGCCTCTGGGTGTGCCGCCCACGGCCAGACCACCCGTGGGTGGGGCGTGCAGAAGGGCCTGCAGTTTCTTCTGGGTTGGCATAGCGACCAGCTTACCCGTGGGTGGGCTGCAGAAGGGTTTGCGTTTGCCTCTGAGTGTGCCGATAGGGCGGCCCATCCGTGGGTGGGACGTGCAGAAGGGCCTGCGTTTACCTCTGGGTGTGCCACACGGCCACGGCCTACCGTGGGTGGGCGTGCAGAAGGCCCCCTGCGGTTTCCTCTGGAGTTGGCCTTAGCGACCAACCCACCCGTAGGTGGGCGTGCAGAACTGTTTGCGTGTGCCTCTGGGTGTGCCGCTACGGCCGGCCCACCCGTGAGGTGGGCGACTGCAGAAAGGGTCTGCGGTTGCCTCTGGGTGTGCCCACCACGGCCGGCCCACCCGTGGAGTGGCGTGCAGAAGGGCACGGCGGATGCCTCTGGGTGTGTCGCCATCGGCGGCCCACCCGATGGGTGTGCAGAAAGGCCCTGCCGGTTGCCTCTGGGTGTGCCGCCCGCGGCCGGCTCACCTGTGGATGGCGTGCAGAAGGGCCTCGCGGTTGCCCCTCTTCTGTGCAGCCACGGCCCGGCCCACCCGTGGGTGAGGTGCAGAAGGTCTGCGGTTGCCACTGGGTTTTACGCAAGGCGGCTCACCCGTGGGTGGGCGTGCAGAACTATATTGCGCTTTGCACTCTGGGTGTGCCGCCACGGCCCGGCCCCACTCGTGTGGGCGTGCAGAAGGGCCTGCGTTTGCCTCTGGGTGTGTTGCCGCGGCCGGCTCATCAGTAGGTGGGCGTGCAGAAAGGCCTCGCGGTTGCCTCTGGGTGTGCGCTGACGGCGGCTACCGTGATGGAGTGCAGAAGGACTTTCGGCTTGCCCCTGGGTGTGCCGTACCGGCCGGACCACCAGTGGGTGGGGCGTGCAGAAGGGCCTCGCGGTTTCCTCAGGGTTGGCGCTAGCGACCAGCCCCCGTGGGTGGGCGTGCAGAACTGTTTGCGTGTGCGGCTGGGTGTGCCGCACGGTGCGAGCCCACCGTGGGTGAAGTGCACAAAGTGTTTGCGTGTCGGCTCTGGGTGTGCATACGGCGGCCCACCGATGGGTGAGGCGTGCAAAAGCCCCTGCGGTTGCCTCTGGGTGTGTACGCTTCGTACGACCAGTGGGTGGGCGTGCAGAACTATTTCGCGTGTGCCTCTGGGTGTGCCGCCCGACGGCTCCGTACCCTGGGTAGGCGTGCAGAAGGGCCTCGCGGTTGCCCCTGGTTGTGCCGCGCGCGAGCCACCCGTGGGTGAAGCGTGCAGAAGAGCCTGCATTTCTTCTGGGTTGGCCTTAGCGACCAGCTTTACCCGATGGGTGCGCATGCAGAACTGTTTGCGTGTGCCTCTGGAGTGTGCCGCCCGGGCCGGCCCACCCGATGGAGTGGGAGTGCAGAACTGTTTGCGGTTGCCTCTGGGTGTGCCGCTACGGCCGCTACCCGCGGGTGAAGCGTGCAGAAGGGCCTGCTTTTCCCACTGGGTGTGTCGCCCGCGGTAGGCCCACCCGTGGGTGGAGCGTGGAAGAAGGGACCTGCGTTTGCCTCTGGAGTGTGCCGCCCAGTCGGCCCACCCGTGGGTGAGGCGTGCAGAAGGGTTTGCGTTAGCCTCTGAGTGTGCCACTGACGGCGGCCTACCGTGGGTGGCGTGCAGAAGGGTTTGCGGTTGCCTCTGGGTGTGTTGCCACGGGCGGGCCCAGCCGTGTGTGGGCGATGCAGAAGGGCCTGCTGTTGCCTCTGGGTGTGCCGACCACGGCCGGCCCTCGTGGGTGGCGTGCAGAAAGGGTTTCGCGGTTGCACTCTGGGTGTGTTACCGCGGCGGGACCCACCGATGGGTGAAGTGCAGAGACGACCTGCGGATGCCTCTGGGTGTGTTGCCCCGCGGCCACACGGTGGGTGAAGCGTGCAGAAAGAGCCTGCTCGGTTGCCTCTGGGTTGGCGCTAGCGACCGGCACCCATGGTGGGGCGTGCAGAAGGAGTTTTCGCGTGTGCCTCTGAGTGTGCGCTACGGCCGGCGTACCCCGATGGGTGGCGTGCGAACGAGTTTCGCGTTTGCCTCTGGAGTGTGCCGCCCGCGGCCGGCCTACCGTGGGTGCAGGCGTGCAGAAGAGCCTGCAGTTGTCTTCTGGGTGTGTTGCCCGTCCGGCTCATCAGTGGGTGAGTGTGCAGAAGGACTCGCGGTTGCCTCTGGCTGTGCCGCTCGGCCCGAGCCAACCGCAGTGATGTGAGGCGTAGAAGAACTGTTTCGCGTTTTGCCTCTGGGTGTGCCGCCACGGCCGGTAAGCCGTGGGTGGACGTGCAGAAGGAGCCTCGCGGTTTGCCCCTGGTTGTGTGCCGCCCCGGTGACCCTACCGTGTGTGGAGGGCGTGCAGAAGGGCCTTCGCGTTGCCTCTGCTTGTGCACGTCCGCGGTGATCCCACCGTTGGTTAGGGGTACAGAAGGCCCTGCGGTTGCCTCTGGGTGTGCAGCGGCCAGCCCACCGATGGGTGGAGCGTGCAGAAGGCTGCAGTTTCTTCTGGGTTGGCCATAGCGACCAGCTTACCCGATGGGTGGGCGTGCAGAGACTGTTTGCGTGTGCCTCTGGGTGTACGCCGCGGCGGCACCACCCTGGGTGGGCGTGCAGAACTGTTTCCGTGTGCCTCTGGGTGTGCCGCTCGACGGCCCGACCCACCGTGGGTGAAGCGTGAGAAGGGCCTGCGATTGCCTCTGGGTGTGCCGCCCACGGTTAGCCCACCAGTGGGTGTCGTGCGAGAAGGCCCCGGTTGCCTCTGGGTGTGCAGCAGCGGGCGGCCTACCCGTGGGTGGGCGTACAGAACTGTTGCTGTGTCTCTGGGTGTGCCCCTACAGCGGCTCACCCGTGGGTCGGCGTGCAGAAGGGTCTGCGGTTGCCTCGGGTTTACGCAGCGGTGCGGCCCACCCGTGGGTGGGCGATGCAGAACTACTTTGCGTGTTCCTCTGGGTGTGCATACGGCGGCCCACCGGTGGGTGGGCGTGCAGAGGGAAGCTTGCGGTTTGCCTCTGGGTCTGTTGCCACGGCGGCTCATCAGTGGGTGGTCGTGCAGAAGGGCCCTGCAGGTTGCCTCTGGCGCGATACGCTACAGCCGGCCACCTGTGTGGCGTGCAGAAGCCTGCGGTTGCCTCAGGGTGTGTTACCCGCGGCGGCCCACCCGTGGAGTGGGCGTGCAGAAAGCTGCGGTTGCCTGGGTGTGCGTACGATCCCGTCACCCGTGGGTGGGCGTGCAAACCCTGCGGTTGGGTCTGGGTGTGCGCTCTGCCGCTAACCTTATGTGAGCGTGCAGAACTCTTTGCGTGTGCCTCTTGGTGTGCAGCACGGCCCGGCCCACCCCGTGGTTGAGCGTACAGAAGGGCCTGCGGTTGCCTCTGGGTGTGCCGCGCAGGGTCACCCGTGGAGTGGCGTGCAGAAGAGGCCTGCGGTTGCCTCTGGGTGTGCCGCGCGGCCCGACCCACCGTTGGTGGAGTGTGCAGAAGAGCCCTGCGGTTGCCTCTGGGTGTGCAGCCGCGGCGGCCTACCGTGGGTGGGAGTGCAGAAGGGCCTCGCGGTTGCCCTCTGGGTGTGCATGCTACGGACCAGCACCGTGGTGGAGCGTGCAGAAGAGCCTGCAGTTTCTTCTGGGTTGACGTAGCGACCAGCTTACCCGGTGGGTGGAAGTGCAGAGGTTTGCGTTTGCCTCTGGAAGTGTTGCCGATAGGGCGGCCCATCCCATCGTGGGTGGGCGTGCAGAAGGGCCCTGCGTTTACCTCTGGGTGTGCCGCCCGCGCGCGACCTACCGATGGTGAAGTGCAGAAGGCCCTGCGGTTTCCCTCTGGAGTTGGCCTTAGCGACCAACCCACCCGTGAGTGGTGCGCGCAGAACTGTTTTCGCGTGTGCGCCTCTGGGTGTGCGCCCGCGGCGCGTACACCCGTAGGTGAAGCGTGCAGAAGGGTCTGCGGTTGCCTCTGGAGTGTGCGCCCGGCGGCCCACCCGTGGGTGGCGTGCAGAAGGGCCTGCGGATGCCTCTGGGTGTGTCGCCACGGCCCGGCCCACCGTGGGTGGCTTGCAGAAAGGCCACCGGTTTGCCTCTGGGTTTGTGCCCGCGGCGGACTCACCTGTGGGTGGGCGTGCAGAAGGGCCTGCCGGTTGCCCCTATTATGTGTGCAGCCGCGGCCGGCCCACCCGTGGGTGGGCGTGCAGAGGTCTGCGGTTGCCACTGGGTTTTCACGCTAAAGAGCGGCTCACCCGTGGGTGGGCGTGCAGAACTATGTGCCTTTGCCTCTGGGTGTGCCGCCCGCGGCGGTACTTTTCGTGTGTGGGCGTGCGAAGAGACCTGCGTTTGCCTCTGGGTGTGTTGCCACGGCCGGCTCATCAGTAGGTGGAGTGCAGAAAGGCCCTGCGGTTGCCTCTGGGTGTGCGCTGACGGCGGCTTACCCGTGGTGGGCGTGCAGAAGAACCGCGGCTTTCGCCCTGGGTGTGCATGCGGCGGACCACCAGTGGGTGGAGTGCAGAAAGAACCTCGCGGTTTCCTCAGGAGTTGGCGCATAGCGACCAGCCCCGTAGGTGGCGTGCAGAACTGTTTTGCGTGTGCGCGCTGGGTGTGCATACCGGCATTGACCCACCGTGGGTGAAAGCGTGCACAAAGTGTTTAGCGTGCGACTCTGGGTGTGCCGCCGACGGCCCACCGATGGGTGAAGCGCGTGCGAAACCCTGCGGTTTACCTCTGGGTGTGCCGCTTCACGGCGACCAACAGTGGGTGGACGTGCAGAACTATTTGCGTGTGCCTCTGGGTGTGCGCGCGGCTGCGTCACCCTGGGTGAAAGGCGTGCAGAAGGGCCTCACGGTTGCCCTGGTTTGTGCGCCGCGGCGAATTACCGTGGGTGAGGTGCAGAAGGCCTGCATTTTCTTCTGGGTTGACACTAGCGACCAGCTTACCGGTGGGTGTGCATGCAGAACTGTTTGCGCGTGTGCCTCTGGGTGTGCTGCCGCAGCCCGGCCCACCGATGGGTGGGAAGTGCAGAACTGTTTTCGCGGTTGCCTCTGGGTGTGCATACGGCGCATTACCAGCGGGTGGCGTGCAGAAGAGACCTGCTTTTCCCACTGGGTGTGCCGCCACGGTAGGCCCACCCGTGGAGTGAAGCGTGGAAGGGGCCTGCGTTTGCCTCTGGGTATTACTGCACGCGCGACCCACCCGTGGGTGGGCGTGCAGAAGGTTTGCGTTAGCCCGCCTGCGAGTGTGCCGCTGCGGCGGCCTACCCGATGGGTGGTGCAGAAGGGTTTCGCGGTTGCCTCTGGGTGTGTTGCCGCAGCGGGCCCAGCGTGTGTGGCGTGCAGAAGGGGCCTGCTGTTGCCTCTGGGTGTGCCGCCCGCGGCCGACCCCACCCGTGGGTGAGGCGTGCAAAAGGGCCTGCGTTTGCCTCTGGGTGTGCCGCCCACGGCAGGCCACCCATGGAGTGAAGCGTGCAGAAGGTTTGCGTGTGCCTCTGAGTGTGCGCGCCCGCGGCGGCCCACCGTGGGTGGGCGTGCAGAAGGAGTTTCGCGTTTGCCTCTGAGTGCTGCGCGCGGCCGACCTACCGATGGGTGGGCGTGCAGAAGGGCCTGCAGTTGCTTCTGGGTGTGTTGCCATCTCAGCCCATCGAGTGGGTGGGCGTGCAGAAGGAGCCCTGCGATTTGCCTCTGGCTGTGCGCTTCTGACGGCCAACCACGTGTGGGGCGTGAAAGAACTGTTTCGCGTGTGGCTCTGGGTGTGCGCCCGCGGCGGCACCGTGGGTGGGCGTGCAGAAGGGCCTGCGGTTCGCGCCTGGTTGTACCCACGGTGGAGCCCACCACGTGTGAAGTGCAGAAGAGACCTGCGGTTGCTCTGCTTGTGCATACGGTGAGTTTCCACCGTTGGTAGGGGTACAGAAAGGCCTGCGGTTGCCTGCTGGGTGTGCAGCCACGGCCAGCCCACCCGTGGTGGGGGATGCAGAAGGAGCCTGCAGTTTCGCTTCTGGGGTTGGCGCATAGCGACCAGCTTACCCGTGGGTGGCGTGCAGAACTGTTTGCGTGTGGTGCCTCTGGGTGTGCATGCGGCGGCCCACCTGGGTGGGCGTGCCGAACTGTTTCCGTGTGCCTCTGGGTGTGCCGCTGCGGCGGCCCACCCGTGGGTGAAGCGATGAAGAAGGGCCTCACGATTGCCTCTGGGTGTGCCGCCACGGTTGGCCACCAGGTGGGTGTCGTGCAGAAGGCCCTGCAGTTGCCTCTGGGTGTGTGCAGCAGCGGGCGGCCTACCCGTGGGTGAAGCGTGCAGAACTGTTTGCTTGTCTCTCTGGGTGTGCCATACAGCCGGCTCACCCGTGGAGTGAAAGCGTGCAGAAGGGCCTGCAGTTGCCTGGTTGTACGACAGCAGGACGGCCTCCGTGGGTGAACGTGGAGAAGAACCTCGTTTGCCTCTGGGTGTGCCGCCCGCAGCGGCCCACCCGTGGGAGAAGCAGTCTGCAGAAGGAGCCTCACGCGGTTTTCCCTCTGGATGCGCCGCCACGGCGGCCCATTTGCCCGATGGAGTGAAGCGTGCAGAAGGGTCTCGCGGTTTGCCTCTGGGTTTTACTGCAGCGGTGACACACGTGGTGAAGCGTGCAGAACTGGCGTGTTCACCTCTGGAGTTGTGCCGCTACGGCGCGACCCACCACGATGGGTAGGCGTGCAGAGGGCTTCTGCGGTTGCACTCTGGGTCTGTTGCCCGCGGCGGCTCATCGGTGGGTGGATGGTGCAGAAGGGCTCGCGATTTGCCACCTCTGGCTGATGCGTACAGCGGCATCACCTGTGTGTAGAAACGTGCAGAAAGGGCCTGCGGTTTGCCTCAGGGTGTGTTGCCCGCGGCGGCACCGATGGGTGGGCGTGCAGAAGGCACTGCGCGGTTGCTGGGTGTGCCGCCACCAGTCCACGCCTGCGTGCGGTGGGCGTGCAAAGCCCTGCCCGGTTGGACAGGTGTGCCGCTACGGCCGCACTGGCCATGTGGGCGTGCAGAACTCTTTCATAGGTGTGCCTCTTGGTGTGCCGCCACGGCCGACCCACCCGTGTGGTTGGAGCGTACAGAAGGGCCTGCGGTTGCCTCTGCCGTGCAGCACGCCTGGCGGGCCCACCGATGGGTGGCGTGCAGAAGGGCCTCTGCGGTTTGCCTCTGGGTGTGCCATGCGGCGGCCACCCGTTGGTGGAGTATTGCATGAAGGCCCTGCGGTTTGCCTCTGGGTGTGCAGCCACGGCCGGCCTACCATGGGTGGGAGTGCAGAAGGGCCTCGCGGTTGCCTCTGGAGTGTGCCGCGCGGCCCAGACCACCGTAGGTAAAGGCGTGCAGAAGAGCCTGCGGTTTCTTCAGCGGGTTGGCCGCTCAGCGACCGGCTGCCTGCCGCGGGTAGTGGCGTGCAGAAGGGATTTCGCGTTGCCTCTGATGTGCCGGTAGGGCGGCCCATTATGTCGATGGGTGGGCGTGCAGAAGGCCTCTCTGCGCGTTTGCCTCTGGGTATTTATTTACGCCCGCGCCCGGCCTACTGCGATGGGTGCGTGCAGAAGGCCCTCGCGGTTTCCTCTGGGTTGGCATAGCGGCAACCACCCGTGGAGTGGAGCGTGCAGAACTGTTTGCGCTGTGTGCCTCTGGAGTGTGCGCCATACGGCCGGCCCACCGTGGATTGAGGCGTGCAGAAGGGTCTCGCGGTTGCTGCTCTCTGGAGTTGTGCCATACTGGCACATTTACGTGGGTGGCGATGCAGAAGGGCCTCACCGGATGCCTCTGGGTGTGTCATACGGCCCGCGACACTACCGATGGGTGGCTTGCAGAAGGCGCCGGTTGCCACTCTGGGTGGTGCGCGGCGGCTCACCTGTGGTGAGCTTGCGTGCAGAAGGGCCCTGCGGTTTGCCTATTATTATTGCAATGCGGCCCGGCCATTACCGATGGTGGAAGCGTTACCGCGAAGGAATGCGGTTGCCACTGGAGTTTCGCGTGGCGTGCTCACCCGTGGGTGGGCGTGCAGAATATGAGCGCCTCTGCCTCTGGGTGTGCGTACGGCCGTACGTGTCGTGATGCGTGCAGCAGGGGCCTCGCGTTTGCCTCTGGGTGTGTTGCCACGCGGCCCGACTCATCCAGCGTGGGTAGGCGTGCAGAAAGGCCTCGCCGGTTGCCTCTGGAGTTGTTGCCCATGACGGCCCGACGCACCGATGGAGTGCGTGCAGAAGAGACCACCGGCTTGCCCCTGGAACGTGCACGCGGCGGACCACCAGTGGTAGAAGGCGTGCAGAAGAGACTCGCGGTTTTCCCCTCAGGGTTGGCGCAGCGACCAGCCCGTCGGTGAGCGTGCAGAACTGTTTTGCGTGTGCGGCTGGAGTGTGCCGCCCGCGGTCGCGCCCACCGATGGGTGAAGCGTGCACAAGTGCTCGCGATCGCGCGACTCTGCGAATTGTGCATACGGCGTACCCACCGACGGGTGAAGGCGTGCAAAAGGCCCTGCGGTTTGCCTCTGGATGTGCCGCTACTGGCCGACCAACGGTGGAGGTAGGCGTGCAGAGCTATTTCGTGTTCTGCCTGGGTGTGCCGCCCGACGGCCGGCCCCACCCTGCAGAGCGTGCAGAAGAGCCTCGCGGTTGCTGGAACGTGCCTTCGCGGCGGGCCCGCGTGGGTGGAAGCGTGCACCGAAAGAACCTACATTTTCTTCTGCGGTTGGCATAGCGACCAGCTTACCCGTGGGTGTGCATGCAGAACTGTTTGCGTATTGCCTCTGGGTGTGCCGCCTCGCAGCGGCCCACCGATGGGTAGGAGTGCAGAACTGTGTTCGCGGTTGCCTCTGTGCGTCGCGGCCGGCCACCAGCGAGGGTGGCGTGCTAGAGGAATACTCTGCCACTGGGTGTGCCCGCCACGGTAGGCCCGCGTGTGGAGCGTGGAAGAAGAGCCTGCGTTTGCCTCTGGGTGTGCGCCACGGCCGGCGGCCCACGCAGATTGGGCGTGCAGAAGGTGCGTTAGCCTCTGGAGTGTGCTTACATGCGGCCACGGCCTACCGATGGAGTGGGCGTGCGAGAAGGGTTTCGCGGTTTGCCTCTGGGTGTGTTGCCCGCGGCGGGCCCAGCCGTGTGGGCCAGAAGGCGTGCAGAAAGGGCCTGCTGTTGCCTCTGGGTGTGCCGACCACGGCCCGGCCCACTTTCTCGATGGAGTGGCGTGCAGAAGGGTTTCGCGGTGTGCCACGTATGGTGTGTTGCCACCGGCGGGCCACACCCGTGGGTGGAAGCGTGCAAACCAACCTGCGGATGCATAAGATTGTTGCCGGCATTTTGTTGATTGGGTGGGCGATGCAGAAAGAACCTACGCGGTTGCCTCTGGGTTGGCGCAGCGACCAACCCACCCGTGGGTGGTGCAAGAACTTTGTTTCGTGTGCCTCTGGGTATTAGCCATGCGAGCGATACCCGTTTGTGGGCGAGCAGAACTGTTCGCGATGTGGCTCTGGGTGTGTACGCCGCGGCCAGCCACCGTGGGTGAAGATGCTGTAGAACCTATTTTCCCCTGGGTGTGCAGCCAGAGTGCATTTTAACCGTTATTGATGCAGAAGGCCCTGCGTTTGCCTCTGGAATTGTGCAGCGTAACCCACCGATGGGTGGAAGCGTGCAAGAAGAACCTACTTTTCCCACAGGTGTTGTGCCGCCAGGGTAAAGGTATACACCCGTGGGTGGAGCGTGCAGAAGGGCCTGCGTTTGCCTCTAAAGGTTACGATGCCGCCCGCATTCCGATGGAATTAGGCGTGCAGAGAGTTTCGTTTGCCTCTGGTGGTATACTGGCCGGGCCACCAATGGGTGCGTGCAGAAGGTTTGCGTTTGCCCTCTGGTGTGCCGCCCGCGTACGCCTACCCGTGGGTGCTGAAGTGCAGAAGGGCTTGGTTTCTTCTGGGTTGTATAGCGACCAGCTTACCGTGGGTGGAAGTGAAGAAGGGCCTGCACTGTTGCCTCTAGATTGTGCCGCCCGGCCCGACCCACCGATGGGTGGAGTAGAACTGTTTGCGTGTGCCTCTGGGTGTGCCTTCACGACCTGACCCACCCGGTAAGGTGTTCAGGCGATGCAGAAAGGAGCCTCGCAGTTTGCCCTGAAGTGTTCCATACGGAGGGCCACCGTGTGAAGTGAAGGAAAGGCCTACGGTGCCACCGGGGTTGGCATAACACGGTAACCACGTAGGTGGGCGTGCAGATCTGTTCGTGTGACTCTGGGTGTATTACCGGTACGGCCCAACCGATGGGGTGGAAGTGCAGAATAGTTCGCGTGTGGCTCTGGGTGTTGCATACGATACCGATGGGTGAAGCGTGCAGAAGGGCCTGCCGGTTGCCTCTGGATGTTGCCCGCGGCCAATACCGATGGGTGGAAGTGCAGTAGGAGCCTGCATTTTCCCTGGAGTGTTACTTACGGCCGGCCACTACCCGTTGGTGTGGTTGCAGAAGGGCCTGCGGTTGCCTCTGGATGTGCGGCCTGGCCAGCCACCACGTGGTGAAGCGTGCAGAAGGACCTGCAGTTTCTTCTGGGTTGGCCTTAGCGACCAGCTTACCGTTAGATTTGGGCGTGCAAGAACTGTTTGGTAACGCACCAGGTGGTACGCCTCGGCCCGGCAATACCGTGGGTGGGCGTACAGAACTGTTGCAGTTGCCTCGTTAATGCCGCCAGCCCGGCCCCACCGTGGTTGGAGGCGTGCAGAAGGGCCATACTTTTCCCCTGGGTGTGCCGCCATGGTAGGCCCACCTGTGGTATTGGGCGTGCAGAAGGGCCCTGCGGTTGCCTCTGGGTGTTCAGCCGGCCAACCCACCCGTGAACAGGCGCGGAAGAATACATTTTCTGGGTTGGCGCTAGCGACATTACCGGTGGGTGAAGCGTGCAGAACTGTTTCGTGAAATGCCTCTGGGTTTTGCCGCCCGCGGCGGCCCACCGATGGGTGGGCATGCAGAACTGACTGCGTGTTTTCTATTATTACCGCCACGGCCAGCCCACCGATGAATTGGGCGTACAAGAACTGCTTTTTCCCCTGAGTGTGCATACGGAAGGCCACCGACGGG
>JAPFBE010000394.1:0-54928 GCA_034336665.1 Luscinia megarhynchos | reverse complement strand
CAGGAAGTTAGCTGCATTGCTAACCTCTGTAAATGTGGGGATCACAAGGACCCCAAATAAAACCCCTATGGGGGCCATAGGGCCCATGGGGACCCATAGGGGAAGCCAGGGACCCATAGGGACCCAAATAAAACCTCTATAGGGACCCCAGGGGCCCCAGGGACCCACCGGGGCCATTCAGACGCCAGGGGGCTGTAGGGGCCCATATAGGTCCCTATAGGGGCCACATGGGCTGTGCAGAGGCTATAGGGGCCTCCAGGGCTCCATAGGGGCTCCTGGGGTTCTATAGGGGCTGTACAGACCCAGGGCCCTATGGGGCCCATATAGATCCCTATAGGGGCTGTACAGACCCAGGGCTCTATGGGGGCCCATATAGATCCCTATAGGGGCTGTACAGACCCAGGGCCCTATGGGGCCCATATAGATCCCTATAGGGGCTGTACAGACCCAGGGCTCTATGGGGGCCCATATAGATCCCTATAGGGGCTGTACAGACCCAGGGCTCTATAGGGGCCCATATAGATCCCTATAGGGGCTGTACAGACCCAGGGCTCTATGGGGCCCATATAGATCCCTATAGGGGCTGTACAGACCCAGGGCCCTATAGGGGCCCATATAGATCCCTATAGGGGCTGTACAGACCCAGGGCTCTATGGGGCCCATATAGATCCCTATAGGGGCTGTACAGACCCAGGGCCCTATGGGGGCCCATATGGATCCCTATAGGGGCTGTACAGACCCAGGGCTCTATGGGGCCCATATAGATCCCTATAGGGGCTGTACAGACCCAGGGCTCTATAGGGCCCATATAGATCCCTATAGGGGCTGTACAGACCCAGGGCTCTATGGGGCCCATATAGATCCCTATAGGGGCCTGTACAGACCCAGGGCTCTATGGGGCCCATATAGATCCCTATAGGGGCTGTACAGACCCAGGGGCTCTATGGGGCCCATATAGATCCCTATAGGGGGCCATACAGACCCAGGGGCTCTATGGGGGCCCATATAGATCCCTATAGGGGGCCATACAGACCCAGGGCTCTATGGGGCCCATATAGATCCCTATAGGGGCTGTGCAGACCCAGGGGCTCTATAGGGGCCCATATAGATCCCTATAGGGGCTGTACAGACCCAGGGCTCTATGGGGCCCATATAGATCCCTATAGGGGCTGTACAGACCCAGGGGCTCTATAGGGCCCATATAGATCCCTATAGGGCTGTACAGACCCAGGGCTCTATGGGGCCCATATAGATCCCTATAGGGGGCCGTGACAGACCCAGGGCCCTATAGGGGCCCATATGGATCCCTATAGGGCTGTACAGACCCAGGGCTCTATGGGGCCCATATAGATCCCTATAGGGGGGCCGTGACAGACCCAGGGCTCTATGGGGCCCATATAGATCCCTATAGGGGGCCATGCAGACCCAGGGGGGCTCTATGGGGCCCATATAGATCCCTATAGGGGCTGTACAGACCCAGGGCTCTATGGGGGCCCATATAGATCCCTATAGGGGCTGTACAGACCCAGGGCCCTATGGGGGCCCATATAGGTCCCTATAGGGGCTGTACAGACCCAGGGCTCTATGGGGCCCATATAGATCCCTATAGGGGCTGTACAGACCCAGGGCTCTATGGGGCCCATATAGATCCCTATAGGGGCTGTACAGACCCAGGGCCCTATGGGGGCCCATATAGATCCCTATAGGGGCTGTACAGACCCAGGGCTCTATGGGGCCCATATAGATCCCTATAGGGGCTGTACAGACCCAGGGCCCTATAGGGCCCATATAGATCCCTATAGGGGCCCATATAGATCCCTATAGGGGCTGTACAGACCCAGGGCCCTATAGGGGCCCATATAGATCCCTATAGGGGCTGTACAGACCCAGGGCTCTACAAAGGCCCATATAGATCCCTATAGGGGCTGTACAGACCCAGGGCTCTATGGGGGCCCATATAGATCCCTATAGGGGCTGTACAGACCCAGGGCCCTATAGGGGCCCATATAGATCCCTATAGGGGCTATACAGACCCAGGGCTCTATGGGGCCCATATAGATCCCTATAGGGGCTGTACAGACCCAGGGCCCTATGGGGCCCATATAGATCCCTATAGGGGCTGTACAGACCCAGGGCTCTATGGGGCCCATATAGATCCCTATAGGGGCTGTACAGACCCAGGGCCCTATGGGGCCCATATAGATCCCTATAGGGGCTGTACAGACCCAGGGCTCTATGGGGCCCATATAGATCCCTATAGGGGCTGTACAGACCCAGGGCCCTATGGGGCCCATATAGATCCCTATAGGGGGCTGTACAGACCCAGGGGCTCTATGGGGGCCCATATAGATCCCTATGGGGGCTGTACAGACCCAGGGCTCTATGGGGCCCATATAGATCCCTATAGGGGCTGTACAGACCCAGGGCTCTATGGGGCCCATATAGATCCCTATAGGGGCTGTACAGACCCAGGGCTCTATGGGGGCCCATATGGATCCCTATAGGGGCTGTACAGACCCAGGGCCCTATGGGGCCCATATAGATCCCTATAGGGGGCTGTACAGACCCAAGGGCCCTATGGGGGGCCCATATAGATCCCTATAGGGGCTGTGGCAGACCCAGGGCCCTATGGGGGGCCCATATGGACTCCCTATAGGGGCTGTACAGACCCAGGGGCTCTATGGGGGCCCATATAGATCCCTATAGGGGCTGTACAGACCCAGGGCTCTATGGGGCCCATATGGATCCCTATAGGGGCTGTACAGACCCAGGGCTCTATGGGGCCCATATAGATCCCTATAGGGGCTGTACAGACCCAGGGCCCTATGGGGGCCCATATAGATCCCTATAGGGGCTGTACAGACCCAGGGCCCTATAGGGGCCCATATGGATCCCTATAGGGGCCATACAGACCCAGGGGCTCTATGGGGCCCATATAGATCCCTATAGGGGGCTGTACAGACCCAGGGCCCTATGGGGGCCCATATAGATCCCTATAGGGGGCTGTACAGACCCAGGGAGCTCTATGGGGGCCCATATAGATCCCCTATAGGGGGCTGTACAGACCCAGGGCTCTATGGGGCCCATATAGATCCCTATAGGGGCTGTACAGACCCAGAGGGCTCTATGGGGCCCATATAGATCCCTATAGGGCCGTGCAGACCCAGGGGCCCTATAGGGGCCCATATGGGATCCCTATGGGGGCTGTACAGACCCAGGGCTCTATGGGGCCCATATAGAGTCCCTATGGGGCCGTGCAGACCCAGGGCCCTATAGGGGCCCATATGGATCCCTATAGGGGGCCATACAGACCCAGGGCTCTATGGGGCCCATATAGATCCCTATAGGGGGCTGTACAGACCCAGGGCTCTATAGGGCCCATATAGATCCCTATAGGGGCTGTACAGACCCAGGGCTCTATGGGGCCCATATAGATCCCTATAGGGGCTGTACAGACCCAGGGCTCTATGGGGGCCCATATAGATCCCTATAGGGGCCATACAGACCCAGGGCCCTATGGGGCCCATATAGATCCCTATAGGGGCTGTACAGACCCAGGGCCCTATGGGGCCCATATAGATCCCTCTAGGGGCTGTACAGACCCAGGGCCCTATGGGGCCCATATAGATCCCTATAGGGCTGTACAGACCCAGGGCTCTATGGGGCCCATATAGATCCCTATAGGGGCTGTACAGACCCAGGGCCCTATGGGGCCCATATAGATCCCTATAGGGGCTGTACAGATCCAGGGCCCTATGGGGCCCATATAGATCCCTATAGGGGCTGTACAGACCCAGGGCCCTATAGGGGCCCATATAGATCCCTATAGGGGCCCATATAGATCCCTATAGGGGCCATACAGACCCAGGGCTCTATGGGGCCCATATAGATCCCTATAGGGGCCATACAGACCCAGGGCTCTATGGGGCCCATATAGATCCCTATAGGGGCTGTACAGACCCAGGGCCCTATGGGGCCCATATAGATCCCTATAGGGGCTGTACAGACCCAGGGCCCTATGGGGGCCCATATAGATCCCTATAGGGGCTGTACAGACCCAGGGCTCTATAGGGTCCCTATAGACCCCTATAAGTGCCATACAAACCCAGGGCTCTATGGGCCCCCATATAGATCCCTATAGGGTCTCTATATGTCCACATAGGGCCCCTATAGACCCCTATAAGTGCCACACACACCCTGGGCCCCTATAGTGCCCCAGTAGGGCCCCTTTAGGGTCCCTATAGATCCCTCTAGAGTCCCATACAGACCCCTATAGGTGCCGTAACACCACAGGCTCTATAGGGCCCCTACAGACCCCTATAGGGTCCCTATAGATCCCTACAGGGCCCCTATGGACCCCTATGGGTGCTATACACACCCCGCCCCTATAGGGCCCCATATAAATCCATATAGGGCCCCATATATATCCCTATAGTGTACCTATAGATCCCTGTAGGGTCCCATACAGACCCCTATAGGTGCTATACACACCCGGGCCCCCACACAAATCCCTATAGGGTCCCCCATACAGATTCCTATGGGTGCTATACATATATATATACATATATAATCACATATATGCCCCGGCCCCTATAGGGCCTCATATAAATCCCCATAGGGCCCCATATAAATCCCTATAGGGCCCCATATAGACCCACATAGGGTCCCCCCATAGACCCCTATGGATGCCGTACCCACCCGCCCCTATAGGGCCCCATATGAACCCCCATAGACCCCTATGGGTGCTGTACCCACCCTCCCTATAGGGTCCCTATAGGCCCCATATAGACCCCCATAGACCCCTATGGGTGCTGTACCCATCCGCCCCTATAGGGCACCATATAGATCCCCTATACGGCCCCTATAGACCCCCATAGGGTCCCTATAGACCCCCATAGACCCCCAATAGACCCCTATGGGTGCCGTACCCACCCCTCCCCCCATAGGGCCCCATATAGATCCCTATAGGGCCCCCATACTAGACCCCCATAGACCCCTATGGGTGCTGTACCCACCACCCCCTAAAGGGTCCATATAGATCCCCTATGGGCCCCTATAGACCCCCATAGGGTCCCTATAGACCCCCTTAGACCCCCAATAGACCCCCATGGGTGCCGTACCCTCCCGCCCCTATAGACCCCCGCAGACCCCCGCAGACCCCCCCGCCCCCGTGGGCCCCGCTGGCGCCGCCCGCTCCTCCCCCGGCCGCTGTTTGGGGGCGGTTGCCATGGCAACGCCTCCATCATGGCGCCTCCTCGCTCTATTTTGGGGAGGGGGCGGGGCTCAGAGGGGACACCCGAGCCCCTCCCCCGGGGAACCCCCCTCCCCTCCCCCGCCTCCACCCCCCGCCGCGTCTCCATGGCAACCGCCGCCCCCCGCCCGCCGCGTCGCCATGGCAACCGCCATCCGTGGGGGGCTCCGCGCATGCGCATCGGGACAGGGGACACCCCCCTCCCCCTCCCCTGGGGACCCCCGGCCTGGGGGGAGACCCGGGGCGCTTCCCCATCCGGGACCCCCGTTTGTGTGGGGGGTCCCCAGTTTTAGGGGGCGTCCCCTCCCCCCTCCGAGGGACCCAGTCTGGCCCACCCCCGCTCAGTTTTATTTTTTTTTTTGGGAGGGGACACGACCCCCCATTCCATATCAGAGGGACCCAGGCGTCCTCCCTCCCCCCAAAGACCCTTCCCCAAATTATCCCCCCCCTCAATCCAGGGGGGTCTCGACATCCGGGCACGCGCAGATCGGGGGGTGGGGGATGGGGGGGTCGCTCCCCGGCTCCGCCCCTCCCCCTCGCCCCCCCGCGCAGGCCGGGCCCTGCTGCTGCTGCGGAGGCGCCCGGGGGCTCCCGCCCTCCCGGGACCCCCGCCGCGCCTCCCGGGAGGGTCCCCCGTCTGTCTGTGTGTCCCCTCCCCCCCCTCCAAATTATTTTTGGGGGGCGCCCCCCTCCCCAAAATGTGGTGCCTGCAGTGCACGGCCGACCGGCGGCGGGGGCCGCTCCCGGGCAGCGGCTGCTGCACGGGTGAGTCGGGACCCCCGGGACCCCCAACCCCTCCCCCGCGCGGCGCCCCCGCCCTCCCCTCCCCCCGCCTGCCCGGCACCCCCCGAGTTCATGGGGGGCCCCCTGCTCTGCTCCCGCCGCTCCCCCCAAATCCGGCGCTGAGTCCCTGCGGGGCTGGGGGAGGGGACGCGTCCGTGTGTCCATGTGTCCGTCCGTGTGTCCATGTGTCCCTGTGTCCGTTAGTCCGTGTGTCCATGTGTCCGTCCGTGTGTCCATGTGTCCGTCCGTGTGTCCATGTGTCCCTGTGTCCGTTAGTCCGTGTGTCCCTGTGTCGTCCGTGTGTCCATGTGTCCGTCCGTGTGTCCATGTGTCCCTGTGTCCGTTAGTCCGTGTGTCCATGTGTCCGTCCGTTGTGTCCCTGTGTCCGTCCGTGTGTCCATGTGTCCCTGTGTCCGTTAGTCCGTGTGTGTCCCTGTGTCGTGTCCGTGTGTCTGTCCGTCTGTCCCTGTGTCCGTTAGTCCGTGTGTCCCTGTGTCCGTCTCTGTGTCCCTGTGTCTGTCCGTCTGTCCCTGTGTCCGTGTGTCCCTGTGTCCATCTGTCCGTGTGTCCGTTAGTCCTTCTGTCCCTGTGTCCGTGTGTCCCTGTGTCCATCTGTCCCTGTGTCCGTTAGTCCCTGTGTCCCTGTGTCCGTCTGTCCCTGTGTCCGCGTGTCCGTCTGTCCCTGTGTCCGTGTGTCCCTGTGCCCGTGTGTCCCTGTGTCCGTCTCTGTGTTCGTGTGTCTGTCCGTCTGTCCCTGTGTCCGTTAGTCCCCCGTGGCCGTGCGTGCACGTACAGCCCTGTCATGTGTCCCTGCGCACGTGTGTCCGTGTGTCCACGTGTCCCCGTGTCCCCATGTCCGTGTGTCCGTGTGTCTCCATGTCCCTGTGTCCTGTCTGTGTGTCCATACCCGTGTCCGTGTGTCCGTGTGTCTGTGTGTCCGTGTGTCCGTGTCCCCATGTCTGTGTGTCCCCATGTCCAGATGTCCCAATGTCCCTGTGTCCCAGTGTCCATGTGTCCCGTGTCCACCTGTTTCAGTGTCCCCATGTCCGTGTGTCCGTGTGTCTGTGTGTCCATGTGTCTGTGTGTCCCCGTGTCCGTGTGTCCCCGAGCTGGCCGTGTCCGTCTGTCCCACATCCATGTCCCCGTGTCCGTGTGTCCCACACCTGCGTGTCCCCAGTTCCTTGTGTCTCCACATTGGCCGTGTCCGTGTGTCCCTGTGTCCCCGTGTCCCTGTGTCTGTCTGTCCCCATGTCTCCATGTCCCTGTGTCCCCATGTCCCTGTGTCCCCGTGTCCATGTGTCTGTCTGTCCCCATGTCCCCATGTCCCTGTGTCTCCATGTCCCTGTGTCCCCATGTCCCTATGCTGCATGTCCATGTGTCTGTCTGTCCCCGTGCCCCTGTGTCTGTCCCCATGGCTGTGTCCCCATGTTCCGATGACCCCATGTCCCCTTGTCCCTGTGTCTGTCTGTCTCCATGTCTCCATGTCCATCTGTCCATGTGTCCCCATGTCCCTGTGTCCCCGTGTCGCTGTGTCTGTCCCTGTGTCTGTCTGTCCACATGTCCCTGTGTCAGTCTGTCCCCGTGTCCCTGTGTTTGTCTGTCTGTCCCGTGTCCCCATTGTCCCCCCTTGGTGGCTCCAGACTCTTGGAGGGGTCTGGGGGGTCCCAGGGGGGTTTGGGGGGTCCGGGGGTGGTTTGGGGTTGGTTTTTGGGGGTCCCGGGGTGGTCTTTGGGGTGGTTTGGGGGCTCCCGGGGGGTCTCCAGGGGGTCCCGACCTGGGGGTGACACCGTGTCCCCGCAGCGTGGACGGCGAAGCCCCGGGCAGCGAGGGGGGGGGGCCGGTGCCCGAGAGCCCCGGGAGACCCCCCCCGTACCGGGGCCTCCCCCAGCCCGCGCCGCAGGGCCCGGGGGGCGCCGGGGGCGGCCCCGGGGGGGGCTCGGCGGGCGTGGCCTGGCCCCGGCTGCCCCCCCAGCCCGCCAGCGTGGCCCTGCGCAAGCAGGAGGAGGAGGAGGAGAGCAAGAGGCCGAAGGCTCTGAGCGACAGCTACGAGCTCTCCACCGACCTGCAGGACAAGAAGGTACCTGGGGACCCCTGGGGACACCTGGGGACACCTGGGGACACCTGGGGACACCTTTGGGGACGCCCCCAGGATGGGCCCTGGCTGCGTGATGGTCACCAGCCCCTGTGACAGTCCCCAAAGCCGTGTCGTGTTCCCTGTCCCCACCGAGGCCACCGTGTCCCCTCCCTCTGCTGCCAGCCCTCCCTCCCTGGGACACCTCACCCTGTCCCCTCCCTGTCCCCTCCCTGTCCCCTCCCATGGCCACGTGTCCCCATCCATGTTCTTTTCCCTGTCCCTACCCCTGTGTCCCCATCCATGTCCCCATCTCCGTGTCCCCACATCCCCATGTCCCCGCCTTCACATCCCCATATCTATGTCCCCAAGTCCCCACCCATGTCCCCATGTCCCCCATCCACATCTCCACGTCTCCCATCCCTGTGTCCCCATGTCCCCAACCCCACGTTCTCATCCACACCCCCCATGTCCCCACCCATGTTCCCATTGTCATCCCTGTCCCACCCGGTGTCCCCGGCCCTCATCCCTGTCCCCCTGTCCCCATTCATGTCCCTCGCATGTCCCAGCAGGTGGGAGTATGTCCCCATCCTCACCCCTGTCCCCACCCCTGTCCCCATGTTCCCACCCACATCCCCCTGTCCCCACCCCACGTGTCCCCTGTCCCCACATCGTGTCCCCCTGTCCCCACAAGCGAGTCCTCTGTCCCCATCGCATGTCCCTGTCCCACCTGCGTGTCCTGTGGTCCCCGCAGGGTGTGAGATGCTGGATGCAGCACGGGCGGGTTATTTCGGCTAAAGGGCCGTGGTCCCCCCTGTCCCCACGCCAGTGTCCCTCTGTCCCCATCCCAGCTGTCCCCTGTCCCACGCTGCGTCCCGCGTCCCGTAGGTGGAGATGCTGGAGCTAAGTCACGCGGCTATTTCCCAGCTGTCAGGTCCCCCTGTCCCCACGCCAGTATCTGCCCCACCCCATGTCCCCTGTCCCGCACGCTGTCCCGTGGTCCCGTGAGGTGGAGATGCTGGAGCTAAGTACTGGCTGACTATTTCCGGCCAGGTGAGCGTGCCCCCTGTCCCCACCCGTCCCCTGTCCCACCCATGTCCCCTGTCCCACGCTGTCCCGTGTCCCGCAGGTGGAGATGCTGGGCCGCTAGTACGGTGACTATTTCGGCGGGAGTCGCCAGCGTGTCCCCCTGTCCCCACAGCGTGTCCCCTGTCCCACAAGCGTGTCACCTGTCCCACGCTGTCCCGTGTCCCGCAGGTGGAGATGCTGGAGACTGCTAGCACGCGGCTATTTCCGCTCGTCGCGTGTCCCCCTGTCCCCACGCGTGTCCCCCTGTCCCCCACCCATGTCCCCCGTGCCCCACCCAGCGTGTCCCGTGTCCCACAGGTGGAGATGCTGGAGCCGCAAGTACGGCGGGGCTATTTCCGCCGCGGCGCTGTCCCCTGTCCTCCCCACAGCGTGTCCCAGTGTCCCCACAGTGTCTCCCTGTCCCACGTCCCCTCGTGTCCCGCAGGGTGGAGATGCTGGAGCCAAGTACAGCGGCTATTTCCGCTCGCAGCGCCACGGGTCCCCCCTGTCCCCACCCCAGTGTCCTCTCTGTCCCCACGCAGGTCCCCTGCGGCTCCCACGCGCGTGTCCCTGTCCCGCAGGTGGAGATGCTGGAGCTGCCAAGTACGGCGGCTATTTCCGCTCGTGTCAGGTCCCCTGTCCCCACGTGTCCCCCTGTCCCCACGCTGTCCCCCCTGTCCCCACGGCGTGTCCCCTGTCCCACGCTGCGTGTCCCGCGGTCCCGTAGGTGGAGATGCTGGAGCGCAAGTACGGGCTGAGCTCTGGCCAGTGCGCCGGTGTCCCCCTGTCCCCACGCGTGTCCCCCTGTCCCCACGCCGATGTCCCCTGTCCCACGCTTGGGCCCCGTGGTCCCATGAGGTGGAGATGCTGGAGCTGCCAAGTACGGCGGCTATTCATCGCATGCGTGTCCCCCTGTCCCCCATCGCGTCCCCCTGCCCCACCCATGTCCCCTCTGTCCCACGCCAGTGTCCCGTGGTCCATAGGTGGAGATGCTGGAGCTAGTGCGGCGGCTATTTCCGCTCGTGTAGTGCATGTGTCCCCCTGTCCCCACCCGCGGTCCCCCTTGTCCCACCCATGTCCCCTGTCCCACGCTGCGTCCCGTGGTCCCCGCAGGTGGAGATGCTGGAGCTGTATACGAGCGGCTATTTCCGCTCACGTGTAAGCGTGTCCCCTGTCCCACTAGCGTCTCCCCTGTCGCGTGTCCACCTGTCCCATCGCAAGGTCTCCGTGTCCGCAGGTGGAGATGCTGGAGCCGCTAGGCACGGGCAGCCATGGCCAGGCGCTGTGTCCCCTCTGTCCCCACGCAGTCCCCCCTGTCCCCACCCATGTCCCCTCGTGCTCCCCACGCTGTCCCGTGTCCCGTGAGGGTGGAGATGTGAGCTTGGGCACTGGCGTGTTGAGCTCGTGCGCATGTCCCCTGTCCCCATCGCTGTCCCCAGTGTCCCCACCGCTGTCCCTCGTCCCAAGGCCTCCGTGTCCCGGAGTGAGGTGGAGATGCTGGAGCGCAAGTACAGCTGCTATTCGGCCAGAGGCCACAGGTCCCCTGTCTCCCCACCCGTGTCCCCTGTCCCCACGCATGCTGTGCTCCCGCGCTGTCCCCTGTCCCGCAGGTGGAGATGCTGGAGCGCAAGTACGGCGGCTATTTCCGCTTCGTGGTGCGTGTCCCCCTGTCCCCACACGTGTCCCCCTGTCCCCATCGCGTGTCCCCCTGTCCCCACGGGCGTCCCCTGTCCCACCTGTGTCCCGTCGCAGGTGGAGATGCTGCTGGAGCCGCTAAGCACGGCGGCTATTTCCGCTCGTGCGCGTGTCCCCTGTCCCCCACGCGTGTCCCCCTGTCCCCACCCATGTCCCCCTGTCCCACGCGTGTCCCGTGTCCCGCAGGTGGAGATGCTGGAGCGCAAGTACGGCGGCTATTTCCGCTCGCGGCGCGCGGCGCGCACCATCCAGGCTGCGTTCCGCCGCTACCGCATGGCGCAGAAGTTCGAGCGGCTGCGGAGCGAGGGCGGCCGGGCGCGGCGCCTGGCGCTGCCGGGGCTGCGCCTGCAGTTCTCCTTCGAGGAGTACGACCGCGGCCCCCCGGCCCCCGCGCCGGGCCCGCCCCCGCCGCCCCCGCCCTATTTCCAGGGCAAACCGGCCTCGCTGGACGAGGGCGTGCTGGGGGGCCCGCGGCGCGCCCCCCGATACGGGGGGTCCTGCCGGGCCGGGCTGGACGGGGGCGGGGGTCCCGGCGAGGGGCCGGCGGTGGGGGGCGGGCCCGGGGTGGGGCGCGGGAAGCCCCCCCCGGCAGCTCTCGGCGTCCGCGGATTTCGGGCCTGGAGGCGCCGACCTGGAGGAGGCGTTTGCGCAGCAGGTGTGGGGAGCTCGGCGGGGGTCGGGGGTTATGGGGTCAGCGGGGTCGGGGGCTTATGGGTCAGGGGGTCGTTATGGGGGTCAGCGGGGGGTCGGGGGGTTATGGGGAGCCAGGGGGCCGGGGGTATGGGGTCAGCCGGGGGTTATGCGATCGAGGGTTATGGGGTCAGCGGGGTCAGGGGTTGCATGGGGTCAGGGGTTACCGGGTCAGGGAGGTCAGGGGGTAAAGTGGAGTCACAGGGCCTGAGGGGTTGGCGAGGTCCAGGGGTGATTGATGGGGGTCCAGGGGGATCGTGGGGGTTATGGGATCTTGGGGGTCCCGGGGTGCATGGGGAGTCAGGGGTCATGGGGGTCATGGGGTCACAGGGTCATGGGGGGTTACGGGGTCCAGAGGCTCGTGGGGGCTTATGGGGGTTGGGGGTCCTGGGGTCAGCGGATTACAAGACCAGGGACATTACAGCGCCATTGGGGGTCTCAGGTGGCAAAGGGAAATGGGGGTCGTGGGGGTCCCCTACGAGATTTGGGGCTCTTGGGGGCGGTCAGGGGGTCACAGGGCCAGCTTTGGGGTCTGGGGCCGTGGAGGCGCAGGGGGCTCACGGGGGTCCTGTCCCCGCAGGTGAAGTCCTTGGCCGCCCCACTGACGCAGTGGCTGGGGGTCGCTGGGTCCCCGGGCGCCCCGGACGGGGGACAGCGCCGCCACCTCGGCCAGTGGCGCCACCCTGTACCTGGGCGAGGGGCTCCCCGCTCCCCGCTCCCCGAGACCCCCAGCCCCCGAGCCCCCGACACCGGGGGCGCCGCCCCTCCAGCCCCGCGCGCGCAGCCCCACCAGCCCCTGCCCCGAGCGCTGGGGCCCGAGGAGCCCCGGAGGCGCGCCTGGAGTGCCGGGGCGGGGGCCGGGGGCCACCCCCTCTGCTGGCGGTGGAGCCCCCGGCGACAGCTCGGGTCCGACCTGAGCGACCGGGCTGGGACCGCTGCGGCTCCATCAACCGGGGCGGCCCCTACGAGCCCGAGCCCACGCGGGGCACCCACCTCGCTGGGGCCCCCACCGCTGCTTCCCCACCCCGAGGGACCCCCCCCGCCGCCGCCCGGCCCCCCGCCCCCGCCCGCGGCCGAGGAGGGCTCCGAGGGCGACAACGAGAGCCTGGGCAGCAGCTCCAACTCCAACGAGACCCTCAACTGCTCCTCGGGCTCCTCGTCTCCCGCGACAGCCTGCTGCCGCCCGCCGCCCCGCCGGGGCTCCCCGCCAAGAGCGCGGCCCCGGCCGGGCGCCTCGCGCAAGACCCACGCGTATCAGCCGGAGCAGCGGCAGAGCTGGGGACTCGCCCGCTACCAACAACGGCGAGGCAGCCAGGGCGCAGTACCGCGATCGCCTCAACCTCTTCAACAAGTGAGGGGGGCTGCGCTGGGGGCGGGGGCACGGGGGTGGGGTCCGTGGGGTGCCACGGTCCCCAGGGAAAGGGTGGGGTGGGATTGTTGGCGACGCCACGGTGAGGGAAGGGTGCTGTTCTAGGTGATCCTATGGTGATGTTCTAGGTGACACTACAGTGATGTTCTAGGTGACCCTCTGGTGGGGATGGGGGATGGTTGGGGTGGCCCTGTAGAACCCCAAGGTGACTTGGTAACCCTACGGTGATGTTCTGGGTGACCCTAGAGTGATGTTCTAGGTGGCCCTAGAGTGATGTTCTAGGTGACCCTCTGGTGGGGATGGGGGATGGTTGAGGTGGCCCTGTAGAACCCCAAGGTGACTTGGTAACACTACGGTGATGTTCTGGGTGACCCTACAGTGATGTTCTAGGTGATCCTATGGTGATGTTCTAGGTGACGCTACAGTGATGTTCTAGGTGACCCTCTGGTGGGGATGGGGGATGGTTGAGGTGGCTCTGTAGAACCCCAAAGTGACTGGGTAACCCTACGCTGATGTTCTGGGGGACCCTACAGTGATGTTCTAGGTGATCCTATGGTGATGTTCTAGGTGACACTACAGTGATGTTCTAGGTGACCCTCTGGTGGGGATGGGGGATGGTTGAGGTGGCCCTGTAGAACCCCAAGGTGACTTGGCAACCCTATGGTGATGTTCTGGGTGACCCTACAGTGATGTTCTAGGTGGCCCTAGAGTGGTGTTCTAGGTGATCATACGGTGATGTTCTAGGTGGCTCCACAGTGATGTTCTGGGTGACTGTATAACGAGAATGTAGGGGTATTTCAGGTGACCCTGTAGAACCCCACAATGATGTTCTAGGTGACCCTATGGTGACGTTCTAGATAACTGTGTGAGTGAGGATGGGGGGATGTTGCAGGTGACCATGTAGAACCCTAAAGTGATGTTCTAGGTTAGATAACCATACCGGGATGTTCTAGGTGACCCTATAGTCAGGACAGGGGGTCGTTGGTGGCCCTGGAGAAGGGCAAAGTGGCCTGGGTGGCCCTAGGGAAGGACAGGATGGCTGTGGTGGCCTTATAGAGCCTCACGGTGATGTTCTAGGTAATCCTACTGTAAAGTTCTGGAAAACCATGTGGAAGATATTCTAGATAACCCTATGGTGAAGTTCTAGGTAGCCCTGTGGTGATGTTCTAGGTAACACTATAGTGAGGACAGGGGATGTTTGAGGTGGCCTTGTAGAACCCTGCAGTATTATTTTAGGCAACACTACGAGTGAAGTTCTAGGTAACCACGTGGAGAACATTCTAAATAACCCTACAGTAGACGTTCTAGGTAGCCCTAGAGTGGAGTTCTGGGTATCCCTGTAGTGGCAGTCTAGGTAACCCTATGGCGAAGTTCTGAGTGACCCTACGGTGAAGTTCTAGGTGACCCCATGGTGACATTCTAAGTGACCCTGTAGTGAGGTTAGGAGGCTGTTTGAGGTGACCCTGTAGAACCACAGAGTGTTGTTCTAGGTAACCCTACCGTGAAGTTCTGGGAAACCATGTGGGGGACATTCTAGGTAACCCTACAGCAAAGTTCTAGGTAGCCCTATAGTGACATTCCAGGTCACCCAGTGCTCAAGACACGACAACGTTCCAGGTGGCCCTGGAGGGCAGCAGGTGTCACCTGAGGTGGCCCCAGACCAGGGTGACCCTCGGGTGACCCCGTAGCTGAGCAGGTGGCCCTGGAGCCGGGGGCAGGGGACGTTCTAGGTCACTCTAGGGCCCAGCGGGTGACCAGGCGCCCGCCCCCCGCAGGAAGCCGGAGAAGGGGATCCAGTACCTGATCGAGAGGGGGTTCCTGTCCGACACCCCCGTGGGCGTCGCCCACTTCATCCTGGAGAGGAAGGGGCTGAGCCGGCAGATGATCGGCGAGTTCCTGGGCAACCGGCAGAAACAGTTCAACATGACGTGCTTTCGGTGAGGGGGGACACCGGGGAGGGGACACGGCAGGGTTTAGAGGACACGCTGGGAGTTTGGGGGGACAGCTGGGGTTTGGGGGACACTGGGTTTTGGGGGACACTGGGTTTTGGCAGGGACACGGTGGGATTTGAGGGGACACGCTGGGGTTTGGGGGGTCATGCGAGGTTTGGGGGGACATGCTGGGGGTTTGGGGGGACACACTGGATTTGGGGGGGGACATGCTGGGGGTTTGGGGACACACTGGGGTTTGGTAGGATGCACTGGGATTTTGGGGGACGCTCTGGGATTTGGGGGACACACTCTGGGGTTTGGGGGCTGTGGTTTGTGACACTCTGGGATTTTGAGGGGGACACACTGGATTTGGGGGACACTTGGGGTTTGAGGGACACACTGGGGTTTGGGGGGCACTCTGGGATTTTGGGGGGCACTCTGGGGCTCGGGGGCCCCAGAGCCATCCCAGCGCTCAGTCCCTTGGCTGCGTGGGTGGGCAGATGGATTTCTCGGGGATGGAGCTGGGCGAGGCCCTCACGCAAGTTCCAGTCCCACATCCGGGTGCAGGGGGAGGCGCAGAAGGTCGAGCGCTTGATCGAGGCCTTCAGGTGAGGGGTGGGTCCCTGTCCCCTCGTGTCCCCTGCACATCCCGGGGTGTCCCTGTGTCCCCACATCCCTGTGTCGCCATGTCTCTGTGTCCTTGTGTCCCCACGTCCCCGTGTCCCCATGTCTCCACATCTCCATGTCCCCGTGTCCCTGTGTCCCCCTGTCCCCATGTCCCTGTGTCCCTACATCCCCGTGTCCCCATGTCCCCATGTCCCCTCATCCCCACATCCCCGTGTCCCTGTGTCCCCACATCCCTGTGTCCCCCGTCCCCATTTCCCTGTGTCCCCATGTCCCCATGTCCTGTGTCCCCATGTCCCCATGTCCCTGTGTCCCTGTCCCCATGTCCCCATGCCCCTGTGTCCCCATGTTCCCATTCCTCCATGTCCCCATGTCCCCGTGTCCCTGTGTCCCCATGTCCCCATGTCCCCATGTCCCTGTGTCCCTGTGTCCCTATGTCCCCACATCCCTGTGTCCCCATGTTCCCATTCCTCCGTGTCCCTGTGTCCCCCTGTCCCCATTTCCATGTGTCCCCATGTCCCTGTGTCCCCGTGTCCCCACATCCCTGTGTCCCCGTGTCCCTGTGTCCCCATGTCCCCGTGTCCCGTGTCCCCATGGCCCCATGTCCCTGTGTCCCCACTGTATTGTCCCTTGCACACGGGGGTGATGTTCTAGGTGTCCCTATGGACTGAGGGGGGACACAAGGGGGTGGTGGCACCTGTAGGACCAGGGGCTGTTCTAGGTGACCCTACAGACTGGCAGGGCTTTGGGGGACAACAGGACAATGGTCCACAGGGTGACATTCTGGGTGACCCTATGCATCCAGGAGGGGCTGTGGGGTGGTGGCCCATGTTCTAGGTGACCCATGTTCTAGGTGACCCTATGGATCAATGAAGTGCTATGGGGTGGTGGCCCATGTTCTAGGTGACCCTATGACCCCTAGCCCACAGGGTGATGTTCTAGGTGACCCTATGGGTTAAGGAAGAGCCATGGGGTGGTGCCCATGTTCTAGGTGACTCTTTAGATCGAGGAGGGGCCGTGGGGTAGTGGCCCAAGTTCTAGGTGGCCCGTGTTCTAGGTGAGCCTATGGATCAAGGAGGGGCCATAGGGTTGTGGCCCATGTTCTGGATGAGCCTATGGATCAAGGAGGGGCCATGTTCTAGGTGACCCATGTTCTAGGTCACCCTATGGATTCAGGAAGTGCCATGTTCTAGGCAACCTATGTTCTAGGTGACCCTATGGATCAAAGAGGGGCCATGGGGTGGTGGCCCATGTTCTAGGTGAGCCTATGGATCAAGGAGGGGCCATGTTCTAGGTGACCCTATGGATCCAGGAGGGGCTGTGGGATGGTGACCCATGTTCTAGGTGCCCCTACAGCCCCTGAGGCGCTCCCCACGCTCGGGGGCCGGGCTGGCTGTGGGGCACGGTGACCCCATGGGCCGTGGGGGTTGTCCGCCCCGCAGCCAGCGCTACTGCGTGTGTAACGCGGCCCTGCTGCGCCAGTTCCGCAACCCCGACACCATCTTCATCCTGGCCTTCGCCATCATCCTCCTCAACACCGACATGTACAGCCCCAGCGTCAAGGCCGAGCGCAAGATGAAGCTCGAGGACTTCATCAAGAACCTGCGGGGTGAGGCCCCAACACAGCCCCCCGTGTTCCCCTGCCGGGGAATGCGGGTTCTAGAGTGGGGCTGGGTGTGGTGGGTTCTAGGGCAGGGCTGGGCAGTGCGGTTTCTGCAATGGAGCTTGGTGTCTGGTTCTAGAAGGGGGCTGGGTGTGACGGGTTCTAGAGCAGGGCCGAGTGCTGTGGGTTCTAGAAAGGGGCTGGGTGTGGCGGGTTCTAGAACAGGGCTGGGTGCTGTGTGTGGTGTTGGAGGCATTCTAGAGTGGGCAATGGTTTTGTGGGTTGTAGGGCCTGGTCGGGTGTCACATGTTCTTGAGCAGGACAGGGTGACATGGTTTCTAGAGTTGGGTCAGCTCACCAGAGGGTCATGGGTTCTAGAGCATGAGTTTGGGTTGCTTGTGGGCTCTAGAGAATGGCATGAGCTAGAGTTCGCCCAAGAGTCACAGGTTCTGGTGTTTTGGTTCTGGGTTTCGGGTGGGCCTGCGCAGTTTGGGTTCTAGACTGGACTCGGTGGTGCAGGTTCTAGAGTGGTCCTGGTAGCTGTCCGCTCTGGGGTGAGCATGGGATGAAACAGGCTCTAGAGCAGGACAGGGCAGTGCAGGTTCTAGAGTTCCAGTGTGCTGCATGTTCTAGAGCATGTCCAGGCTGTTGTACATTCTGAAGTAGGTCCTGACAAATCAGGTTCTAGACCAGAGTTGGGTATTGGTAGTTCTAGAACGGGTCAGGGTGTCACAGCTGCTGGAGTTGGACGTGGTGTTGCAGGTTCTAGAGCTGTCTGGGCCCGTGTGGGTTCTAGAGTGTCACAGGTTCTAGAACAGGGACACAAGTGGCTCCAGGTGGCGCGGTTCCTAGAGCATGGCCCGATGCGGGTTCCGGAGCGTTTCTGGGTGCCGTGGGTTCTAGAGCGGGCGGGTGTCGCGCAGGGGTGGACAACGGCGAGGACATCCCCCGGGAGATGCTGGTGGGCATCTATCAGCGCATCCAGAGCCGCGAGCTGCGCACCAACGACGACCACGTGTCGCAGGTCCAGGCCGTGGAGCGCATGATCGTCGGCAAGAAACCGGTGCGTGGGGCGGGGCGGGGCACGGGGGTGTTCCAGGTCACCCATGGGAGACGTTCTAGGCCACCCATGGGGCAGGTTCCAGGTGACCCATGGGGGAATGTTCCAGGTGACCCATGGGAGACGTTCTAGGCCACCCATGGGGCAGGTTCCAGGTGACACATGGGGGATGTTCCAGGTGACCCACAGGGGCAGGGGCAAGTTCCAGGTGACCCATGGGGGATGTTCCTAGGTGACCCATGAGAGCGTTCTAGGCCACCCATGGGGCAGGTTCCAGGTGACACATGGGGGATGTTCCAGGTGACCCATGGGGGATGCTTTAGACCATCCATGGGGAGTGTTCCAGGTGACACATGGGGGAGGTGCCAGGTGACCCGCGGGGGATGTTCTAGGTGACCATGGAGCAAGTTCTGTGTTTCCCATGGGGGATGTTCCAGGTGACCCAAGGGACACATTCCAGGTGACCCACAAGATGAGTTCTAGGTGACCCATGGGGCAGGTGCCAGGTGACACGAGAGGGATGTTCCAGGTGATTCACGGGGGATGTTCTAGGTGACCCATGGGGGTGTGCCAAGTGACACAAGAGAGATGTTCCAGGTGACTCACGGGGGAATGTTCTAGGTGACCCATGGGGCAGGTTCCAGGTGACACATGGGGGATGTTCTAGGTGTCACAGGGGGGATGGTCCAGGTGACCCACGGGGGAGGTGCCAGGTGACCCATGGGGGATGATCCAGGTGACCCATGGGGGATGTTCTAGGTCAGCTCATGGGGCAGGTTCCAGGTGACCCACAGGGGAGGTGCCAGGTGACCCATGGGGGATGTTCCAGGTGACCCACGGGGGATGTTCTAGGTGACCCATGGAGCAAGTTCTGTGTTTCCCATGGGGGATGTTCCAAGTGACCCAAAGGACACATTCCAGGTGACCCACAAGATGAGTTCTAGGTGACCCATGGGGGTGTGCCAGGTGACACAAGAGGATGTTCCAGGTGACTCACGGGGGAATGTTCTAGGTGACCCATGGGGCAGGTTCCAGGTGACACAGGAGGGATGTTCTAAGTGACTCCATGGGGGATGTTCTAGGTGACACAGGGGGCAGGTTCCAGGTGTCACAGGGGGGATGTTCCAGATAACCCATGGGACAAGTTCTAGGTTGCCCATGGGGGATGTTCCAGGTGACCCACAGGGGATGTTCTAGCTGACCCATGGGAAAGGTTCTTGGTGACCCATGGGGGATGTTCTATGGGATCCATGTGGGACATTTAGGATCGACCTGACCCAAGAGGGACATTTGGGGTGACCCAAGGGGGACATCCAGGGTGACCCCAGTGAAGGTCCAAGGTCACTGTCACCACCGCAGGGCGGGGCTGGGGGGGCCGTGTCCCGCCCTTGGTGACCCCCCCGTGTCCCCAGGTGCTGTCCCTGCCCCACTGACGTCCCTTGGGGGGTTCTGGGGGGCCGTGTCCCCCCCTTGGTGACCCCCCCGTGTCCCCAGGTGCTGTCCCTGCCCCACTGACGTCCCTTGGGGGGTTCTGAGGGGCCGTGTCCCCCCCTTGGTGACCCCCCCGTGTCCCCAGGTGCTGTCCCTGCCCCACTGACGTCCCTTGGGGGGTTCTGGGGGCGTGTCCTTAGGTGACCACGTGTCCCCAGGTGCTGTCCCTGCCCACTAGCGTCCTTGGGGGTTCTGGGGGCCGTGTCCCCTATGGTGACCCCCAGTGTCCCCAGGTGCTGTCCCTGCCCACTGGCGTCCCTTGGGGGTTCTGAGGGCGATGTCCCACCTTGGTGACCCCCGTGTCCCCAGGTGCTGTCCCTGCCCACTGGCGTCCCTTGTTCTGAGGCCGTGTCTATAGTGACCCCCGTGTCCCCAGGTGCTGTCCCTGCCCCACCGCCGCCTGGTTTGCTGCTGCCAGCTCTACGAGGTGCCCGACCCCAACCGGCCCCAGCGCCTGGGGCTGCACCAGCGCGAGGTTTTCCTCTTCAACGACCTGCTGGTGGTGAGTGGGGGGTCCCGGGGGGGTCCCGGGCTGGGCTCACCCCTGGGGGGGTCCCTGGTGACCCCCTGGCCTCGGCAGGTGACGAAGATCTTCCAGAAGAAGAAGATCCTGGTGACCTACAGCTTCCGGCAGAGCTTCCCGCTGGTGGAGATGCACATGCAGCTCTTCCAGAACGCCTGTGAGCGCCCGGGGGAGCGTGGGGGAGCCTGCAGCAGCACAAAGAGCCCCAAAAAACCCCACAGAACCCCACAGAACCCCAAAATACCCCACAGAACCCCAAAACACTGACGCAGCCCAGACCCGTGGGGACCCTCTGACAGCCCCAGGCCAAAGAACCCCACAGCACCCTGTGGGACCCTGCAGCAGTCCAGAGAACCCCACAGAACCCCAAAGAGCCCTGTAGGACCCCTCAGCACTCCCCAAGAACCCCGCAGCAGCACTCTGTGGGACCCTGCAACAGCCAAGACCACTAGGAGCTAAGAGCCCTGTGGGACCCCTCAGCACCCCAAAGAACCCCACAGAACCCCATGGCACCCTAGGGGATGTCCCTGACTCTGTGGGGTGTTCCTGACCCCCCCAATCCCATTTCCCCCCCAGATTACCAGTTTGGGATCAAGCTGGGTGACCCCAGGGAGTGTCCCTGACCCCAGTGTCCCCCCCATTTCCCCCAGATTACCAGTTTGGGGTCAAGCTGCTGTCCGTGACCCTGTGGGGTGTCCCTGACCCTGTGGGGTGTCCCTATTTCCCCCCAGATTACAGTTTGGGGTCAGGCTGCTCTCAGTGACCCTGTGGGGTGTCCCTGACCCTGTGGGGTGTCCCTGTCCCCCAGATTACCAGTTTGGGATCAGGCTGCTGTCCCTGACCCTGTGGGGTGTCCCTGACCCTGTGGGGTGTCCCTGTCCCCCAGATTACCAGTTTGGGATCAGGCTGCTCTCAGTGACCCTGTGGGGTGTCCCTGACCCCTGTGGGGTGTCCCCATGTCCCCAGATTACCAGTTTGGGATCAGGCTGCTCTCAGTGACCCTGTGGGGTGTCCCTGACCCTGTGGGGTGTCCCTTTCCCCCAGATTACCAGTTTGGGATCAAGCTGGGTGACCCTAGGGGGTGTCCCTGACCCCAGTGTCCCCCGAATTTCCCCCAGATTACCAGTTTGGGATCAAGCTGCTGTCGGCGGCTCCGGGCGGCGAGCGCAAGGTGCTGATCGTGTTCAACGCCCCGAGCCCCCAGGACCGGCTGCGCTTCGCCAGCGACCTGCGCGAGTCGGTGGCCGAGGTGCAGGAGATGGAGAAATACCGAGTGGAGGGTGAGCGGGGGCACTGGGAGCACTGGGAGCACTGGGAGGGGCACTGGGAGCACCAAAATGGGCACTGGGAGCGGCACTGGGAGCGGCACTGGGAATGCTGGGAGGGGCACTGGGAGCACTGGGAAAGGGGCCTGAGGCTGCTAGGGGTGCACTGGTGTCACTGGTGTCACTGGTGTCACTGGGATCACTGGTGTCACTGGTGTCACTGGTGTCACTGGTGTCACCAATGCTCACTGTGGTGGCCCAGCCGAGCTGGAGAAGCAGAAGGGCGTGGCGGGGCTGTGGGGCTCGGGGGGCACTGGGGATCACTGGTGTCACTGGTGTCACTGGGATCACTGGTGTCACTGGTGTCACTGGTGTCACCGATGCTCACTGTGGTGGCCCAGCACGAGCTAGGGAGAAGCAGAAGCGTGCCGCGAGGGCTGTGAGGCTGAGGGGGCACTGGGATCACTGGTGTCACTGGTACACTGGTGTCACTGGGATCACTAGGATCACTAGTGTCACTGGTGTCACTGGTGTCACCCGATGTCACTAATGCTCACTCTGGTGGCCAACCCGAGCTGGAGAAGCAGAAGAGGCGTGGCGGGGCTGTGGGACTCAAAGGGGGCACTGGTGTCACTGGTGTCACTGGTGTCTATCCTGGGATCACTGGTGTCACTGGTGTCACTGGTGTCACTGGTGTCACTGGGATCACTAAGTGTCACTAGTGTCACTGGTGTCACTGGGATCCCTGGGATCCCTAGTGTCACTGGGATCACTGGTGTCACTGGTGTCACTGGTGTCACCAATGCTCCTCTGGTGGCCCAGCCGAAGCTGGAAGCAGAAGTGAGGGCGGGGGCTGTGTGGGCTCGGGGGGCACTGGTGTCACTGGTGTCACTGGTGTCACTGGGATCCCTGGGATCCCTGGTGTCACTGGGGTCACTGGTGTCACTGGTGTCACTGGTGTCACTGGGATCACTGGTGTCACTGGGATCACTGGTGTCACTGGTGTCACTGGGATCCCTGGTGTCACTGGGATCCCTGGTGTCACTGGTGTCACTGGTGTCACTGGGATCCCTGGTGTCACTGGTGTCACTGGTGTCACTGGTGTCACCAATGCTCGCTGTGGTCGCTGTGCTGGCCAACCCGAGGCTGGGAGAAAGCAGAGCGAGGCTGTGTGGGGCTCGGGGGGCACTGGTGTCACTGGTGTCACTGGTGTCACTGGTGTCCCCGGTGTCACCAATGCTCACTAATGCTCACTCTGGTGGCCCAGCCGAGCTGGAGAAGCAGAAGGGCGTGGCGGGGCCGCCGCGGGAGGCGCTGAACGGGCTCAGCCGCAGCAGCCTGGAGGAGGCGTTAAGCCGAGGGAGCTCTAAAGCGGGCTAGCTGAGCAGCTCCCTGCGGGACCTGTCCGACAGCGGTGAGACTGGGCACACTGGGACGGACTGGGGGCACGGGGAGGGGTCTGGGAGGGGGATTGGAAGGGACCAGGAAGGGCTGGGAGGGACTGGGGGGGATTGGAAGGGTCTGGTGGGGCTGAGAGGGGCTGGGGGGATTGAGAGGGGATTGGGAGAGGCCGGGAAGGGGACTGGGATGGACTGGGAGGGGGCTGGGGGGGGGGGGCTGGGGGGGGGGAATGGGAGGGGCTGGGAAGCACTGGGATGGAGTGGGAAGGGCTGGGAGGGGAATTGGGAGGGGCTTGGAGAGACTGGGAGGGCGATTGGGGGGGGACTGGGAGGGAGTGAGAGAGGACTGGGAGGGACTGGAAGGAACTGGGAGGGGGGATTAGGGAGGAACTGGGGGGGAACTGGGAGGGGCTGGAAGGAGACTGGGAAGGGCTGGGAGTGATCATTGGGAGGGATTGGGAGGAACAAGGGATGGACTGGGAGGGGCTGGGAGGGAGTTTGCGGTCTCCAGAGAGTTTTCGGGGTCCCTCGGGGGATTTGGGGTGTCCACGGCTGAGTTTTGGGGTGTCCAGGGGGAGTTTGGGGGTCCCTGGGGTGGTTTTGGGGTCCCCGGGAGAGTTTGGGGTTCTCTGGGAGGGTTTTGGGGTTCCCTGGGATGGGGTCAGGGTCCCTGATGGGAGCTTTAGAAATTTAGGGTGCCCCAGGGGTGTGTCAGGAGGATGAGGTCCAGGATCCCTGTGGGGGTTGAGGGGATTTCAGGGTGCCCCAGGGGGTGTCCTGAGGGCTGTGGGTGCCCGGGGGGGGTCCCCTCACTGCTCGCCCCTCCCCCAGGCAAGCGGGGCCGGCGGAACAGCGTGGGGTCCCTGGACAGCACCATCGAGGTGAGGGGACAGTGCCACCCCTGATGTCACCCCCCGAGTGTCACACCCTGAGTGCCACCCCATCCCACCCCAAGTGTCACCTCCTCAGTGCCACCCCCGAGTGTCACACACTGAGTGCCAAACCGCTGCCACACCCCGAATGTCACCCCCAGAGTGTCACTCCCCAACTGACACATCCCTGAGTGCCACCACCCGAGTGCCACCCCAATGCCACACCCCCTGAGGTGCCACATACCCCTAATATGGCACCCATGAGTGCCACCCCTCAATGCCACCCCAATGTCACCCCTCAATGCCACTCCCCAATGTCACCTCTCAATGCCACACCCAGATGTCACACCCTTCAATGCCACACCCCCAGTGCCACACCCCTCAATGTCACACCCCTCAATGCCACACCCCAATGTCACACCCCTCAAAGCCACACCCTCAATGTCACACCGATGTCACCCCAATGTCACACCCCCCAATGTCCCACCCCCAATGCCACCCCTCAATGCCACACCCCCCAATGTCACACCCGTGTCCACCCTCAATGTCACACCCCGATGTCTCACTCCAATGCCACACCCCTCAATGCCACACCCCTCAATGTCACACCCCTCAATGTCACTCCCAATGTCACACCCTCAATATCACACCCTCAGTGTCACCCCTCAATGCACACACCCCAATGTCACACCCTCAATGTCACACCCCTCAATGCCACACCCCCAATGTCCACACCCCTCAATGTCACCCCCTCAATGCCACACCCTCAATGTCACCCCCAATGTACACCCTCTCAATGCCACACCCCCCAATGTCACACCCCAATGCCCACACCCTCAATGTCACACCCCAATGTCACACCCCTCAATGTCACACCCCCAATGTCACACCCCTCAGTGCCACACCCTCAATGCCACTCCCAATGTCTCTCAATGCCACCCCCCAATGTCACAGCCTCACTGTCACACCCCTCAATGTCACACCCCCAATCCCACCCTCAATGCCCCACACCCTCAATGTCACCCCTCAGTGCCACCCCCAATGTCACACCCCTCAATGTCACACCCCTCAGTGTCACCCCCAATGTCACACCCTCAATGTCACACCCTCAATGTCACACCCCTCAATGTCACACCTAATGTCACACCCTCATGTCACACCCCCAATGTCACCCCCAATGTCACACCCCCAATGTCACCCCCAATGTCACACCCTCAATGTCACCCCCTCAATGTCACACCCTCAATGTCACACCCCTAATGTCACACCCAATGTCACACCCAAACCCTGCCCACTTTAGCCCCGCCCCCAGGTTCCCAAATAACTTTCATCTGCAGAAGGGGCGGGGCCTCCATGTGTGGGGTGTGGCTTGTACAGTCTGTGGGTGTGGCCAATCCTGATTGGTTGCTCCTATCCACCAATGGGAGCTCAGCTTGGGCCTTGGGGGCGGAGCTTGGGTTTGAAGGGGCGGGGCTTGTACACAGAGGGGGCGGGGCTGGCCGCACTGGTGGGAGGAGCCAGTGCCCGAGCGGGGCGTGGCTTCCCCTGACCCCGCCCCTCCGCAGGGCTCCATCATCAGCAGCCCGCGGCCGCAGGCGCGGGGGGCCCGGGCGGCGCCCCCGAGGGCTACAAGCCCCCGGCGCGGCCGGTCTCCAACTCCTCGTCCTTCCTGGGCTCGCTGTTCGGCAGCCGCCGCGGGAAGGGCCCCGCCGGGCCCGCTCCCGGCGCGGGGGGTCCCGCCTCGGCCTCGGCCTCCTCCTCCTCGGCGTCCTCGTCGCACCACCACCACCACGCGCCCTCGCGCCGCCCGTCCCGGCCCTCCAAGCTGCAGGCGCTGCACGCCCAGTACTGCCACGGCCCCGGGGGCGGGCCGGGGGGCGCGGGGGGGGGGCCGGGCCCGCCGCCGCCCCCTCCCCGTACCCGCAGCAGCCGCCGCCCCCCCAGCCGCCCCGCCCCCCGCCGCTGCCGGCCATCGCCGCCAGGGGCCCCCCGCGCTTCACGGCGGGCCCCACCCCCCTTTGTCGGCGCCCCCCAGCAGCACGGCCCCCCAGTGGGTTCCCCGCCGCACCCCCATTACACGCTGCACCGGCCCGGCAAGAGGGGGCGCTCGCCCGGCGCCCCCGGCAGCCGCTGTCGCCCCTGCCCTGTACAGCCCGGCGCCCACCACGGGCTGTCGCCGCCTACCCCGCGCCCCGCACCACCACCCCCCCGCCGCCCCCGCCCCCGCCAAGCATTTCGTGTTCGGGGGGCGGGCGGCATGAGGGGGCCCGGCAGCGGGGCCCTGCGGGAGGGGCGGCGGAGAGTGCGCCCGCCCCATCACCACCATCATCACCATCACCACCACCACGCCCCCTCCCCACTCGCCCATCCCCCCCCACCCTTCCTACCCCCCCCTGCTTCGCCCCCACACCCCTCCTCAGCCCCCCACTTCGCCCGCCGGCCCCACCGCCCCTGGCCCAGGCAGGCCAGGGCCCCCCAAACCAAGGGGGGGAACCGCATCAGCACGGTGGTCTGAGCCCCCCGGCAGAGTCCGGACCCGGCTCGTGGCAGCGATGGACTGGCGCCCTGGCCTGCTGGACGCGGTGGTTATTTTGTAACCCCCCCTTCCCCCTCCCCTCCAAAATCCCACCACACCATCCTCCCGCCCCAAAAAAACAACCTGCACGTGGCTCGTGTTTGGCTGCTCGCGCCCCCCGGGGGTGAGGGGACACTGGTGTCCCCCCGCCATCCCGGGGGTCCGGTGTGTCTGCCCCCTTCCCCACCCAATTCCTCCCCCCTTCGTTCCCAGCTCAGGCTGAATGTCACATGGCACTTTAACCTCCCCCCCCTCCTCCCCCAGCCCCCCGGCCGCCTGGGAGTCCCCCGGGGTTTTTGGGGGAGTCCCAAGCGGCCGGGCCCCCGAGAGCCCCAGGCACCCGCATCGCAGCCGGGCCCTGTATATAGAGACTGTATATTTGATGCTTCATAAAGCAGGACCCGGCCGGCCCCGCCCCCGAGCTGTTTTGGGGGGTCAGCCAGGATATACCGACTATAGGGGCTATAGGGGGATGAGGAGAGGGCAAGGGGGTTTAAAGGGACTGGGAGGTGTAGGGGCCCTCAGGGTATAGGGGGCTGTAATGGGAACCGATGGGGGGTGCTGGGGGCTATAGGGGCCATGGGGGCTGTAGGGGCTGTGGGGTCTATAGGGGCCATAAGGGCTAAAGAGGCTGTGGGGGCTACAGGGGTCCTGGGTGCCATAGGGGCTGTGGGGTCTATAGGGGCCATGGGGCCTATAGGGGGTCCTGGGGGATCCAGGGGTCCCTTGGGGTTATAGGAGAACCATGGGGAGGCTCCAGGGAGTCCTGGATGTTATAGGGGGCTATGGGGGCTATGGGGGATATAGGGAGGCTATAGGGAACATGGAGGCTATAGGGGCTATGGGGGGCTATAGGGATATAGGGAGGCTATAGGGAACCACGGGAGGCTATGGGGGGCCATGGGGGCTATAGGGATATAGGGAGGCTATAGGGAACCATCGGGAGGCTATATGGGGGCCATGGGGGAGCTATAGGGAGGCTAGGGGCTATAGGGGGCTGTGGGAGCTATAGGGATACAGGCAGGCTATAGGGGCCATAGGGGCTGTGGGGGCTATGGGGGCCATGGATGCTATAGGGACCATGGAGGCTATAGGGATATAGGAGGCTATAGGGCTATAGGGAGCCATGGGGGCTACTCACGGATATAGAGGCTATAGGGGCCATAGGGGGCTAAAGGGGCCATAGGGGCTATGGGGGCTATAGGGGCTATAGGGACCATGGAGGCTATAAGGGATACAGGGAGGCTATAGGGGCCATGGGGGCTATAGGGATAGGGAGGCTATAGGGGCCATGGGGGCTATAGGGGCTATGGGGGCCTATAGGGATACAGGAGCTATAGGGGGCTATGGGGGGCTATAGGGGCCATGGGGGCTATAGGGATATAGGGGAGGCTATAGGGGGCCATGGGGGGCTATAGGGGGCTATGAGGGGGCCTATAGGGATACAGGAGGCTATAGAAACCATGGGGGGCTATAGGGTCTATGGAGGTTCTAAACGACCTGGAGATTCTGGGGGCTATAGTGGTATAGGGGGAGGCTATAGAGGTCCTGGGGGGCTATAGGGGCCATGGGGGCCATAGGGATCCTGGGGGCTGTAGGGGGCTATGGGGGCTCTAAAGGACCTGGAGATCCTTAGGGGCTGCAGGGCTATTAGGAGATGCAGGGGTCCTGCGTGTTTGTTGGGGTCTATGGGGTCCAGGGGGGTCCATAGGGGTGGGGGGCCCATAGGGGTCTATGGGGGATCCATGGGGATCCTGGGGTCCTACAGGCCCCATAGGGATTCATGGGGGGGGTCCATGGCGGTCACTGGGGGTTTATAGATTCCAAAGAGGCCCCAGGTCTATAGGGTCCATGGGGCTCTATAGGATGCATGAGGGTCCCTGGGGGTCCTGAGGAGTCCATAGGGGTCTATAGGGTCCATGGAGGTCATGGGGACACCAAAGATATCTGTAGGGTCCATGGGGCTCTATAGGATCCATAACAGTCCTAAAGAGTCCATTGGGGTTTATAGGGTCTATGAGAGTCCCTGGGGTTCCATAAGGGGTCTGTAGGGTCCATGAGGGTCCCAGGGGGTCCATAGGGATTTATAGGGTCCATGATGGTCCATAGGGGTATATAGGGTCCATGAGGGTCCATAAGGGTCTATAGAGTCCATAATGGTTCCTGGGGGTCCATAAGGCTCTAGAGGGTCCATGAGGGTCCATAGGGGTCTATGAGATCCATGAGGGTCCCAGGGGGTCCATAAGGGCTTTAGGGTCCATGAGGGTCCCAGGGGGTCCGTGGGGGTCCCAGGGGGTCCCGGGGGTCTCGAGGAGGCCGCAGAGGCTGAGAGGGGCGTGGCCAAAGGGGGCGGGAGTCAATAAAACCCCGCTCCTCTCCGTGACCCCGCCCTCCCCGCGGCCGCCGGGCGCGCATGCGCGGTGCGTCCCTTTAAACGTGCACAACAAGTCCCGGCTCCTCGGCTGACCCAGCCGCGGAGGCGAGCGGTGCCGTGAATCCTTCCGCTGCGAAAGGGGCGGAGCCTGAGGACTATTTCTCCATCTCTCATCCCACCACACCGTGTCTCGCCGCCCGGGCCGCGGCGGGGGCGCTCCGGTGCCGTTGCCCCCCTGTCTCCGGTTCCCGCCCTCGCCGGCGGTCGCGGCGCTGTGGCGGCGCTCGGCGCCCGTGCCGGTGCCGCGGCGGAGGGACACGCGCACTCGCTGCACCACCCGAGGGCGGCGTGCGCGGCCGCGCCTGCGCAGTGCGCGTGCGCGCGGGCGGGGGGCGGGCGGCAGGAGGAGGAGGATCCAAGATGGCGGCGGCGGCCCGGCCGGGGGGACCGGGCAGGCCTCGGGTGTGAGGCGGGCGGAGCGCGGTGCGGCGGGGCTGGAAGGGCCGGAGGGGCGGCGCAGGGGCCGCGGAGGGGCCGGCGGGTCGGCGGAGCTCGCGGGTGCTGTTCTGACCCCCCCTTTCCCCGCGGCTCGGGGGAGGGAGGGGGGCGGCCCGCAGCCTGTGAGGGGGCGGCGCGGGGGCGGCGGGGCCTCCATGGCCCCCTGAGGGGGTCCCCGCGGGCAGCCCGGGAACCCCCCGCTCCCCTCGGTGCGAGGGATGGAGGAGGCAGAGCAGCAGCGCGCAGGGGGCGGCTGGGCCGAGTGGGGGCCCGGCCCGGGGGGGTCCCCGCCGTGGGTGCCCCCCCCGCCGCCCGACGGGGACGAGGAGCCCAAGCGGGGCCGCGGCGCGGAGTGGGGCGGCCCGGAGCCCCCCGGGGACGCGGGGCCGGCCCGGCCGGCGGCGGCAGCGCCCCCCAAAGCGGCGGGGGACGAGAAGGCCGCGAGCGCCGCGCGGCCCCCCCGGGCCGGGGCCGAGGCGCGGGGAAAGGGCGCGGGGGGCGGCGGCAAAGCGCCCGGCAAAGGGCCCGCGGGAGAGGAGCGCAGCCCCCGCAAAGCCCCCGAGGAGCGCGGGGCCCGCGCCGGCGAGCGGCCCGGCCCCGAGGACAAGGCCCGGCGGCCGCTGGCGGGTCCCCGCGGCGGGGCCGGCCCCGAGCAGCGCGGGGAGTGGGGGGCGCCCTGGCCGCCCGCCGAGCCGGAGCCCCCCGAGGACTTTCTGCCCCCTCCCGAGTGCCCGGTGTTCGAGCCCAGCTGGGCCGAGTTCAGCGACCCGCTGGGTTACATCGCCAAGATCCGCCCGATCGCCGAGAAAAGCGGCATCTGCAAGATCCGACCCCCGGCCGTGAGTATGGGGGGGGGGTTCGGGGGGGGTTTAGGGGACCCCCTCACAATGGGGAACCCCCGTCCCGGGGGGCTGGGGGTCCTGACCCGCTCGGGTGTGCGGTTGGGGTAGAATTGTCGCCTTAATGGGGTCATTTCTTAATTTGGGGGGTGGTCATTGCCCCCCCCTTTCGGGAGCAGTTCGGAATTGGGAGGTACTTCTTCCTAAATTTTCTGTTTTGGGGGCGATAATTGACTTTTTGGAGGTGTTTTGTGTTGGGGGGGTGATTGCCCCCATGGGGTGCGACACCCCCCAGTTGGGGGGGTTAATTCTCTCCCGCTGGAGTAATTTCTCATTTTGGGGGGTTAATGGCTTTTTTTATTTAGTATTTTCTCATTTGGGGGATTAATGAACCCCGTTAGTGGAGTAACACCCCCAGTGCCTCAGTGCATCCTCGGGATTGGGGGGATGCCCCAGGGGGAGCAATTGTGGACGCGGGGGCGGGGTGACCCTTCTCTGGGGGGTAAATACCCACAGAGGGGGGAAAACCTGATCTGGGGGGGGAGGGTAAATGCCCCCTCCCCACTTTAGCGATAACCTGAGGGGGGGCGCGTGAGCCTCCCCCGTGTGGGGTGACCCCGGCCTGGGGGGTGGATTTTGGGGGTGGATTTTGGGGGTCCCGCACAGCCCAAACCTCGTGGTGGGGGGAGGGGGCCCAGTCCCGTCCCCCCCCATTTCCCCCCCTTGTGTTTTTGGGGGTGGGGGGCGGTGAGAGCCGGGGGTGTCCCCGCGTGTTTCGGGGGATCTCGGTGCCCCCCGCTGGTTTCTGGGGGGTCCCCGCTCCCCCCGCCCCCCCGCGGCCTCACAACAACAACAGTGACACGGCCAATATGGCGCCAGCGCCGAGCCTTTGTCTGCGGGCGCGGGGGGGCCCGGCCGCGCCGGGGGGGAACCGGGCTCGGGCAGCGACCCCCGAGTGGGGGGAGAACGGGGGGCAACGTGGGGGGGGCAGATGGCGGCTGAACCCCCCGGCCGCACCGAGCGCGCTCCCCCCATCATTTCCCCGGTTTGTTTTGTATTTCGGGGGGGTCGCGCTGTGTTGTCGCCGCACTGGGGGGGTCCCTTGTCCCCGTGGGGGGGCTTTGGGGGGGACAGGCCGGGCTGGGCCGGTTCTCCCGGCTCGGGGAGGGCAGGGGTTTCCGGGAGGGCCGGGCCGGGCCGGGCCGTGCTGGCGTCAGCGGCCCCGCGGGGCTCCCCCCGGTGTGTCCTGGGCAGGGGAGGGTGCGGGGGGGCCGAGCTGGGGGGCCCCGAGTTTGGGCTGTGTGTTCTCTGTGCCCCCAAATTTGGGCTGTGTGTTCTCTGTGCCCCCGAATTTGAGCTGTGTGTTCCTCTACCCCCAAATTTGGGCTGCGTGTTCTCTGTGCACCCCCACATTTGGGCTGCGTGTTCCTGTGCCCCCCAAAATTTGGGCTGCGTGTTCCCTGTGCCCCCGAATTTGGGCTGTGTGTTCTCTGTGCCCCCCGAATTTGAGCTGTGTGTTCCCTGTGCCCCCCGAATTTGAGCTGTGTGTTCCCTGTGCCCCCCGAATTTGAGCTGCGTGTTCCCTGTGCCCCCGAATTTGAGCTGTGTGTTCTCTGTGCCCCCGAATTTGGGCTGTGTGTTCTCTCTGTGCCCCCTGATTTTTGAGCTGTGTGTTCCCTGTGCCCCCCGAATTTGAGCTGTGTGTTCTCTGTGCCCCCCGAATTTGAGCTGTGTGTTCTCTCTACCCCCAAATTTGGGCTGCGTATTCTCTGTGCACCCCACATTTGGGCTGCGTGTTCCCTGTGCCCCCCAAAATTTGGGCTGTGTGTTCTCTGTGGCCCCCGAATTTTTTGGGCTGCGTATTCTCTGTGCACCCCAAATTTGAGCTGTGTGTTCCCTGTGCCCCCGAATTTGGGCTGTGTGTTCTCTGTGCCCCCGATTTTGGGCTGTGTATTCCCTGTGCCCCCAAATTTGGGCTCTGTGTTCCCTGTGCCCCCAATTTGGGCTGTTCTCTGTTCCCCTGAATTTTGGGCTGCGTGTTCTCTGTGCCCCCCGAATTTGGGCTGTGTGTTCCCTGTGCCCCCAAATTTGGGCTGTGTGTTCTCTGTGCCCCCCGAGATTTTGAGCTGCGTGTTCCTGTGCCCCCAAATTTGGGCTCTGTGTTCCCTGTGCCCCCCAAATTTGGGCTGCGTGTTCCTTGTGCCCCGAATTTGAGCTGTGTGTTCCCTGTGCCCCCTGAAGTTTGGGCTGTGTGTTCCCTGTGTCCCCCCGAGTTTGGGCTGTGTGTTCCTGTGCCCCCAAATTTGAGCTGTGTGTTCTCTGTGCCCCGAATTTGAGCTGTGTGTTCCCTGTGCCCCCGAATTTGAGCTGTGTGTTCTCTGTGCCCCCCGAATTTGGGCTGTGTGTTCCCTGTGCCCCCCAAATCTGATCTGTGTGTTCTCTACCCCCAAATTTGGGCTGTGTGTTCCCTGTGCCCCCCGAATTTGAGCTGTGTGTTCCCTGTGCCCCCGAATCTGAGCTGTGTGTTCTCTGTGCCCCCGATTTTGGGCTGCGTGTTCCCTGTGCCCCCCGAATTTGGGCTGCGTGTTCCTTGTGCCCCCAATTTGAGCTGTGTGTTCTCTCTACCCCCCAAATTTGGGCTGTGTGTTCTCTGTGCCCCCCAAATTTGGGCTGTGCGTTCTCTGTGCACCCCACATTTGGGCTGTGTGTTCCCTGTGCCCCCCGAATTTGGGCTGTGTGTTCTCTGTGCCCCCAAATTTGGGGTTTATCCCCCTTTTTTTCCACCTGGGGGGCCATGGCTGCTGACCCCCCAAACTCGGGCTGTGTGTCCCTGTGCCCCCCCAAACTTCGGGCTGTGTGTCCCTGTGCCCATCCCTGACCCCCCCTTTCACCCCCCAGGACTGGCAGCCCCCCTTTGCTGTTGAGGTCGACAACTTCAGGTTCACCCCCCGCATCCAGCGGCTCAACGAGCTGGAGGTGAGTGGGGTGGGGGGCCATGGGGGGGTTTGGGGGTGATTTTGGGGTGTGCACAGCTCTCACCCCCATCTTTACCCCCCCATTTCCCCCCCCACCAGGCGCAGACCCGGGTGAAGCTGAACTACCTGGACCAGATCGCAAAATTTTGGGAGATTCAGGGCTCTTCCCTCAAGATTCCCAACGTGGAGCGGCGCATCCTCGACCTCTACAGCCTCAGCAAGGTCCGGGGGTGCAAAATGGGGGGCCCCCACCCCTGCCTGGGGGTCACAGCTGGGTGTGGGGCTAGGGAAGGTTCCCCTCTGGTGGTAATTGCCTCTTGTGGGGGTAATTTCCTATTTTGGGGGTTAACTCTCCCAACATTAGGGGTGTGTTCTCTGTCTGGGGAGTGATTGTTCTTCTGGGGGGTATTTTCATTGGGGGGGGTAATTGCTCCCATGGGGGTCATGTTTTTTTTAGGAGGGTTGATTGTCCTCCTTCAGGATATTTTTCCATTTAGAAGTTTAATTATCTTTTTGCGGTAATATTTTGTTTTGGGAGATGTTTCCCAATTTTGGGGGCTAATTGCTCCTGTGTGGGTGAATCTTTCTATTTAGAGGGGTAATTATGTTTCTTAGAGGAGCATTTTCTCATCAGAGAATTAATTACTTCTGGAAGGGGGGAATGTTCTCCTTTAGGGGAGTTAAGTGCCCCCATGGGGATGTGTTCCCATTTAGGGGCTCATGTCTCCAGTTATGGGAGAATGTGCCCAGTTCTGGGGTCCTCAGTGTCCCCCCACGGGTGGTGATGGAGGAGGTGGGGTACAAGTCCCAGCTGTGGGCACAAGTGGCTCTCTGGGTGTCCCTGGACACTCAGTGTCCCCTCCCAGGTGGTGACAAAGAAAGGTGGCTGCAAGGCCGTCTGCAAGGGCTAGAGGTGGCCACGGGTGGCTTTCAGTGGTCCTGGGATGTTGTTCAGCACTCAGTGTCCCCTCACAGGTGGTGATGGAGGAAGGTGGCTACAAGGCCATCTGCAAGGACTGGGGGTGGCCCTGGCTGGCTCTGGGATGTTGTTCAGCACTCAGTGTTCCTTCACAGATGGTGATGGAGGAAGGTGGCTACGAGGCCATCTGCAAGGACTGGGGGTGGCTCTGGGTGGGCCTGGCTGGCTGTTGGGTGTCCCTGGGTGTCCCTGAGCACCCAGTATCCCCTCCCAGGTGGTGATAAAGAGAGGTGGCTGTGAAGCCATCTGCAAGGATTGAGGATGGCTCTGGGTGTCCCTGGCTGGCTCTGGGTGTCCCTGGGATGTTGTTCAGTACTCAGTGTCCCCTCCCAGGTGGTGATAAAGAGAGGTGGCTGTGAAGCCATCTGCAAGGACTCGGGGTGTCGCTGGGTGTCGGTGAGCGCTGAGTGTCACTTCACAGAGGGTGATAGAGCAGGGTGGCTGTGAGGCCATCTACAAGGACTGGGGGTGGCTCTGGGTGTCCCTGGGATGTTGTTCAGCACTCAGTGTCCCCTCCCAGGTGGTGATAAAGAGAGGTGGCTGTGAAGCCATCTGCAAAGATTGGGGGTGGGCACATGTGGCCCTGGCTGGCTCTGGGTGCCCCTGGGTGCTCAATGTCCCCTCGCAAGTGGTAATGGAGGAGGGTGGCTATGAGGCCATCTGCAAGGATTGAGGGTGTCCCTGGGATGTCCCTGATTGCTCAGTGTCCCCTCCCAGGTGGTGATGGAAGAAGGTGGCTATGAGGCCATCTGCCAGGGCCGGGGGTGGGCCCGTGTGGCCCTGGCTGGCTCTGGGTGCCCCTGGGTGTCCCTGATTGCTCAGTGCCCCCTTGCAGGTGATGATGGAAGGAGGTGGCTGTGAGGCCATCTACAAGGACTGGGGGTGGCTCTGGCTGGCTCTGGGTGTCCCTGGGGGCTCAATGTCCCCTTGCAAGTGGTGATGGAGGAGGGTGGCACTGAAGCCATCTGCGAGGATTGAGGGTGTCCCTGGGATGTCCCTGATTGCTCAGTGTCCCCTCCCAGGTGGTGATGGAAGAAGGTGGCTATGAGGCCACCTGCAAGGATTGAGAGTGGTTCTGGGTGGCTCTGGGGTGTCCCTGGATGTCCCTGGTTGCTCGGTGTCCCCTCCCAGGTGGTGATGGAGGAGGGTGGCTCTGAAGCCATCTGCAAGGAGCGGCGGTGGGCGTGCATGGCCCTGGCTGCCTTTGGCTGACCCTGGGTGTCTCTGGGTGCCCCTGGCTGGTTCTGGGATGTCACTCAGCACTCCATGTCCCCTCGCAGGTGGTGATGGAGGAGGGTGGCTACGAGGCCATCTGCAAGGACCGGCGGTGGGCGCGCGTGGCCCAGCGCCTCTCGTACCCGTCGGGCAAGAACATCGGCTCTCTGCTGCGGGCGCACTACGAGCGCATCATCTACCCCTACGAGATGTACCAGTCTGGGGCCAACCTGGTGGTGAGTGCAGGGCCTGGGGGGCTGGGGGTCCCCAGGCCACGCTGAGGGTCCCCCCCCTCCCTCCAGCAGTGCCACGCACGGCCCTTCGAGAGCGAGGAGAAGGACCGCGAGTACAAACCGCACAGCATCCCGCTGCGGCAGTCGGTGCAGCCCTCCAAGTTCAACAGCTACGGCCGGCGCGCCAAGCGCCTGCAGCAGGAGGTGGGCACCCAAATCCCTGCCTGGCGCCCCAGAAACCCCCTCCCTGATGCCCCCAAAAAGCCTGCCTGGCATCCCAAAACCCCGCATGGCCCCAAAACCCTGCCTGGCACCCCAGAAACCCCTAGCCTGGCGCCCCCAGAAACCCCCGCCCGCCTGTCAGCCCCCAGAACCCCCCGCCTGGCACCCCAGAACCCCCGCCTGGCGCCCCAGAAACGCCTGGCACCCCCCAGAAACCCCCGCCTGGCACCCCCAGAAACCCCCGCTGGCACCCCCGAGCCGCCTGGCACCCCCAGAACCCCCCGCCTGGCCCCCAGAAACCCCCTGCCAGCCTGGCACCCCCAGAAACCCCCGCCCTGGCGGCCCCAGAAACCCCCGCCTGGCACCCCAGAAACCCCCCGCCTGGCACCCCCAGAAACAAAACCCCCGCCCTGGCACCCCAGAAACTCCCCGCCTGGCGCCCCAGAACCCCCGCCTGGCACCCCCAGAAACCCCCCGCCCGGTCCCCCAAATCCCCTTCTGCAACCCCAAAACCTACCTGGAAGCCCAAACAGCTCTCCTGTAGCCCCAAAACCCCCGCCTGGCACCCCCAGAAACCCCCTTCTGGAACCCCTAAAACCCCCTTCTGGAACCCCAAAACCCCCCTGCCTGGAGCCCCCCAAAACCCCCTGCCTGGCACCCCAGAAACCCCCCGCCTGGCACCCCCAGAAACCCCCGCCTGGCACCCCAGAAACCCCCGCCTGGCACCCCCAGAAACCCCCAAGCCTGGCACCCCAGAAACCCCCCGCCCTGGCACCCCAGAAACCCCCGCCTGGCACCCCAGAAACCCCCGCCTGGCACCCCCAGAAACCCCCGCCCTGGCACCCCCAGAAACCCCCGCCCTGGCGCCCCAGAAACCCCCTGCCTGGCACCCCCAGAACCCCCCGCCTGGCACCCCAGAACCCCCCGCCTGGCACCCCCAGAAACCCCCGCCCTGGCACCCCCAGAAACCCTGCCTGGCACCCCCAGAAACCCCCGCCTGGCACCCCCAGAAACCCCCGCCTGGCACCCCAGAACCCCCGCCTGGCCCCCCCAGAAACCTCCCCGGCCATGCCCCCCAGAAACCCCCTCCTGGAGCCCCCAAAACCCCCTCCTGGTGCCCCCAAAACCCCCTCCTGGCGCCCCCAAAAACCCCTGCCTGGAGCCCCAAAAACCCCTCATTGAACTCTAAAACCCCCTTCCTGGTGCCCCCAAAAATCCCTCATGGAACTCCAAAGCCCTGCCTGGTGCCCCCAAAACCCCGCCTCTGGAACTCCCCAAAACCCCGCCTGGACCCCCCAAAACCCCCACCTGGAATCCCAAAAATCCCTGCCTGGCACCCCAAAACCCCTCGCCGGGTCCCCCAAAACCCCCTTCTGCAACCCCAAAAACCTACCTGGAAGCCCAAACAGCTCTCCTGTAGCCCCAAAACCCCCCGCCTGGTGCCCCCCAAAACCCCCCTCCTGGAACCCCCAAAACGCCCTCCTGGAGCCCCCCAAAACCCCCCTCCTGGTGCCCCAAAAACCTCTCATGGAGCCCCCCAAAACTCCCCGCCTGGAACCCCCAAAAACCCCCCGCCTGGAGCCCCCAAAATACCTCGCCTGGTGCCCCAAAACCCCTTCTGCAACTCCAAAACCCTGCCTGGAAGCCCAGACAGCTCTCCTGTAGCCCCAAAAACCCCACCTGGTGGCTCAAAACCCCTGCCTGGCGCCCCAAAAACCCTCCTGGCACCCTAAAGACCCCACCTGGTGGCTCAGAATCCCCCCTGGTGCCCCAAAAGCCCCTCATGGAACCCCAAAAGCCCTGCCTGGCACCCCAAAAGCCCTGCCTGGTGCCCCAAAATGCCCTCCTGGAACCCCAAACCTCACTTGGTGGCTCAAAAACCCTGCCTGGCACCCCAAAAATCCTCCTGGCATCCCATAAACCATTCCTGGTGCCCCAAGAACCCCCATGGTGCCCAGAAAAACCCCTGCCTGGCACCCCAAAAACCTCTGCCTGGAACCCCCAAACCCCCTCCTGGCACCCCAAAACCCCTGCCTAGCACCCAAAACCCCCTCCTGGCACCCCAAACCCCCCCCCGCAGCCCTCAGCCCCCCTGACGCCGCTGTCCCGACAGCCCGAGCCCACGGAGGAGGACATTGAGAAGAACCCCGAGCTGAAGAAGCTGCAGATTTACGGGGCCGGGCCCAAAATGTTGGGGCTGGGGCTGGTGGCCAAGGATAAGACTCTGAGGAAGAAAGGTATTGGGGACCCCCCATGTGGGGGTGCAGGGGTGGCTGGGACCCCCTAAACTTTTTTGGGAAGCTTTGTGTCTTATTGGGATTTTTTTTTTCCTGTTATGTACCTGTTATAATTCTTTTGGGAGCATCTTTGCCACAATTTGTTTGGTGTGTCTCCCAAATTCTTTTGGATTCTTCAGGGATTCTCTCTTCTCTCTCTTTTGGGTCATTTTTTTGGCGTGCCCTTCCCACCAACAGGTTTTATGGGATGTCTCCTTCTCAATTCTTTAGAAACTTTCTCTTCCCTGTTATTTGTGGGCAGATTTCTCTATTGCAGGACAGACAACACACCCCTCCCATTTTTCAGGGCTCTTTCCCCAGTTGTTCAGAACCCCCATAATGGTTCTGTAACTCCCTACAATGGCTCAGTAACTCTCCAATAGTTCAGTACACCCCTAATAGCTCAATAATTTCATTATGTATGTATGATTCAGAGCTCTCCCTAATTGTTCTGTAAGCCTGCAATGCTTCAGCACCCCCCAGTCCCTCAGTAAATCCCAATGGTTCTATAATCCCCCAATCATCAGTAATCTTCCCAGTAGTTCAGTAGCTCCCCCAGTCCCTCAGTAACCCCCATGGTTCATACCCCCAATCTCTCAGTAAACCCCCAATGATTGAACACCCCCAGTATTTCAGTAACCCCCAATAAATCAGTGATCAATAATGGCCCAGCCCCTCAGTAACTCCCCAATAAATCAATGATCAGTACCCCAAATCGCCCAGTAACCCCCCAATAAATCAGTGACCAATCACCCTGAATAGTTCAGTAACCCCCCCAATCCCTCAGTAACTCCCAGCCCCTCAGTAACCCCCCCCAATAAATCAGTGATCAGTAACCCCCAATTAATCAATGATTAATACCCCCCCAGTATATTGATAATCAGTAAACCCCCAATAGATCAATGGCCAGTAACCCCCAATAAATCAGTGGCCAGTAACCCCTGTAAATCAATGATCAATACCCCCGACCTCTCACCAACCCCCAACAAATCAATGGATGGTAACCCCTCAGTGGCCCCCCAATAAATCAGTGATCAATACTCCCAACCCCTCAGTAACTTCCCAATAAATGAATGACCAGTAACCCCCAATAAATCACTAATCAGTAACCCCCAATAAATGAATGACCAGTAATCCCCAATAAATCACTAATCAGTAACCCCCAAAAAATCAATGACCGATAACCCCCAATAACTCAATGATCAATAATCTCTAATAAATCAATGATCAGTAACCCCCAATAAACCAGTGACCAATAACCCCCAATAAACCAGTGATCAATAACTCCCAATAAATCAATGGCCAATGCCCCCCAATAGTTCAATAACCCCCAGTAACCCCGTGTCCCCTCAGACAAGGAGGGCCCTGAGTGCCCGCCTACGGTGGTGGTGAAGGAGGAACCAACCCCCAACCAATGACCAATAACCCCAATAGATCAATGACCAATAACCCCCAATAAACCAATGATCAATAACCCCCAATGATCAGTAACCCCTCCCCTCCTGCAGACAAGGAGGGCCCCGAGTGCCCGCCCACGGTGGTGGTGAAGGAGGAGCCGCTGCCGGAGCCGCCGGCGCCGGAGCTGCGCCACAGCCCCGAGCCCTGCACCAAGATGACCATGAGGCTGCGCCGCAGCCACAGCAGCAGCCAGTTCGTGAGTAGGACCCTGGCCTGGTTTGGGGGAATGGTGTCTGCAAATAGAGGCAGGAGCTTCTCTTTGGAATGGAGAGTGTAACCCCCTTCCTCTGAATTATTACAGTTTTGAAATGGAATATGTAAAGTCCCTCTCTCCATATTATTATAGTTTTGAAATGGAGAATGTAAACTCTTTCCCTCTGAATTATTATAAATTTGAAATGGAGAGTGTAACCCCCTCCCTCCAAATTATTGTGGTTTTGAAATGGAGAATGTAAAGTCCCTCTCTCCATATTATTATAGTTTTGAAGTGGAGAATGTAAACCCCTTCTCTCCAAATTACAGTTTTGAAATGGAGGATGTAAACCCCCTCCCTCCAAATTATTACAGTTTTGAAATGGAGAATGTAAACCCCCTCCCTCCAAATTGTTAGTTTTGAAATTAAGGAGCTCTCAGGCAAAGATATGGGGATTAGGAAGAGCAGTTCTTTACTAGGAAAATTAAAATAGAAATACAGTATTACAAAGAACAATCCCAAAACACTGCCAGAGTCAGAATCCAAGCTGACACCTGTCAGTCAGTCAGGGTGTTGGCAGCAGTCCCATTCAATGGTGGCTGCATCCTCCTGCAGTGGCGGATGTGGTTCAGCTGAAGCAGTGTTACAGTTTTCCTCTGAAGGTCCAGGGATGATGTGGAAAGGTCCAGTTTTCCTCTGGAATCCAGTGGAAAGATGGATAACTTGCTGTCCAAAATCTCAGTTTTTATCTGGGTAGGAAAGACTTGGCTCTTCCCCTGGCTGGAGCATCTCCCAGTGGGCATGATGGAATTTTATCAGTCAAGTACTGGGACTCAATGGCCATTAACAGGAGATATCTCCTGGAGGGAGGATGGGCTGTGAAAGATAAAAATGATTGTCCCAGCTGGTTTATAACACCTGGCCCATTAACAGGAGATATCTCCTGGAGGGAGGATGGGCTGTGGAAAATATAAAGATGATTGCCCCAGCTGGTTTTTAACACCTGGGCCATTAACAGGAGATCTCTCCACAGGGATCAGGATCACTGCTCACCTGGTTTAACACCTGGCCCATTAACAGGAGATATCTCCTGGAGGGAGGATGGGTTGTGAAAAGATAAAGATGATTGCCCCAGCTGGTTTAACACCTGACCCATTAGTAGGAGATCTCTCCACAGAGATCAGGATCGCTGCTCACCTGGTTTAACACCTGGCCCATTAACAGGAGATATTTCCTGGAGGAGGGATGGGCTGTGAAAAGATAAAGATGATTGCCCCAGCTGGTTTAACACCTGGCCCATTAACAGGAGATATTTCCTGGAGGAGGGATGGGCTGTGAAAAGATAAAGATGATTGCCCCAGCTGGTTTAACACCTGGCCCATTAACAGATAGTATGTGCCACGGAGATAAGGCTGCAACAGTCGGTGATAGAATACACACTCCTGGGCACATCAACCCAACACACCCCCTCCCCTCCCCAAAATCCCAAAATCCCCCCTTGCTTTGTTCCCCTGCAGGTGGATTCGTACATCTGCCGGATCTGCTCGCGGGGTGACGAGGACGACAAGCTGCTGCTGTGCGACGGCTGCGACGACAACTACCACATCTTCTGCCTGCTGCCCCCCCTGCCCGAGATCCCCAAGGGCATCTGGCGCTGCCCCAAATGCGTCATGGCGGTGAGGGGCCCCCCCTGGGACCCCGGGGGCGTGGCATGGCCTGCCTGGGGGGCTGGGACCCTGATCTGTGGGGCTGGGACACTGCCTGGAGGGCTGGGATTCCACTTGTGGGGCTGGGACCCTGATCTGGGGGGTTAGAGAGACCCCTCATCTGTGGGGTGTGGGGCTTGAGACCCCTTGATCTGTGGGGCTTGAGACCCCTCTGATCTGTAGAATTAGAGACCCCCCTGATCTGTGGGGTTAGAGACCCCCTTATCTGTGGGGTGTGGGGCAGGGAACCCTCTGATCTGTGGCATTAAAGACCCCCTGATCCGTGGGGTGTGGGGTTAGAGACCCCTGAGGTGTTCTCTATAGGGTGCTCCACGTACTTGGAGCTGTTTTTGCTGCGCCCCACACACCTTGGTCCCTTTCTGGGGCTGCCCCAAAGCCAGGGCCCGTTTTTGGAGTGCCCCAGGGGGTCACCTGGGGCTGTTTTGGGGGGTCTGAGGCACCTGGGGCCTTTTTTGGGGTTTCCCCACACCCCAGGTCCTCTCTAGACCCCGTGGGGTGGGTTTGGGTGTTTTCTATAGGGTGCCCTGGTGGGGCTGGGTACCCCCAGCTCTGCACCCCAACCCTCCCTGTGCCTGGGACCCCCAGTTCAGTGTCCCCTGTGGCCCTGGGGCTCCTCAGACCCCCCTGGCCACGGCTCTGGGGCCTTGCCTGGTGTCCCCAAGCCCCCTGACCCCTCCTGAGCTCTCCCAGTGTCCCAAGCTCCCCTGAGCTCCTCCTGGTGTCTCCTAACTCTTCCTGGTGTCCCCAGTGACCCCTCCTGGTGTCCCCAAGCCCCCCTGACCCTCTCCTGGTGTCCCCTGACCCTTCCTGATGTCCTCAGTGATCCCTCTTGATGTCCCCAAACCCCGCTGACCCCCCCAGTGTCCCCAAGCCCCTTAACCCCTCCCAGTGTCCCCAATGACCTCTCCCAGTGTCCCCAAGCCCCCCTGACCCCCCCCAGTGTCCCCAAGCCCCATAACCCCTCCCAGTGTCCCAATGACCTCTCCCAGTGTCCCCAAGCCCCCCTGACCCCTCCTGAGCTCTCCCAGTGTCCCAAGCTCCCCTTGGTGTCTCCTAACTCTTCCTGGTGTCCCCAGTGACTCCTCTTGATGTCCCCAAGCCCCGCTGACCCCTCCTGTTGTCCCCTGAGCCCTCCCAGTGTTCCCAATGACCCCTCCTGGTGTCCCCAAGCCCCCTGGCCCTCTCCTGGTGTCCCCTGACCCTTCCTGATGTCCTCAGTGATCCCTCTTGATGTCCCCAAGCCCCCTGACCCCCCCCTCAGTGTCCCCAAGCCCCCTGACCCCGCTGTCCCCCCAGGAGTGCAAGCGGCCCCCGGAGGCGTTCGACTGCCGAGCAGGCCACGCTAGCGAGTACACGCTGCAGAGCTTCGGGGGAGATGGCCGGCGCCTTCAAGGCCGACTACTTCAACATGCCCGTGCACGTGAGCCCCCAAAACCCCTCTGGATCCCCCAAAAACCCCCAGACTCCCCTGAGCCCCCCACAAACCCCCCTGAGCCCCCTCAGATCTCCCTACCTTTAATGAGATGGGCGACGCCTTCAAGGCCGACTGCTTCAACATGCCCGTGCACGAGCCCCCAAACCCCCTCATGATCCCCCAAAAACCCCTGTGGATCCTCCTCAAAACCCCTCTGGATCCCCCCCAAAACCCCACCAGCCCCTGAGCCCCCCCCAAACTCCCCTGAGCCCCTCAGATTTCTTTTCCCTTTAATGAGGTGGGTGAAGCCTTCAAGGCTGATTCCTTCAATGTACCCATCCATATGAGCCCCCCAAAACTTCTCTGGATCCTCCCCAAAGCTCTCATGATCCCCCCCAAAACCCTCATGATCTCCTCCAAAACTTCTCTAGATCCCCCCAAAACCCACCAACCCCCCTGAGCCCCCCAATTTTCTCTCCCTTTAATGAGGTGGGTGAAGCCTTCAAGGCTGACTCCTTCAATGTACCCGTCCATATGAGCTCCCCAAAACTTCTCTGGATCACCCCAAAACTCTCATTATCCCCCTAAAACCATCATGATTTCCCCCAAAATTTCTCTGGATGTCTCCCCCAGAATTTCTCTGGGTTCCCCAGACCCCTCTGCATCCCCCCAAAACCTCCCAGCTTCCCTGAGCCCCCCAGATCTCCCTCCCTTTGAGGAGCTGGGTGAATCCTTCAAGGCTGATTAATTCAATATTCATGCATGTGAGCCCCCCAAAACTTCTCTGGATCCTCCCCAAAAACCCCCTGAGCCCCCCCAAAACCCCCCCTAAATCTCCTTCCCTTCAATGAGATGAGTGAAGCCTTCAAGGCTGACTACTTCAACATGCCCATGCACGTGAGCTCCCAAAATCCCTCTGGATCCCCCAAAAACTCCCTGGATCCCCCCAAAACCCACCAGCCCCCTGAGCCCCCCCCAAACTCCCCTGAGCCCCTCAGATTTCTCTCCCTTTAATGAGGGTGGGTGAAGCCTTCAAGGCTGATTCCTTCAATGTACCCGTCCATATGAACCCCCCAAAACTTCTCTGGATCCTCCCCCAAAGCTCTCATGATCCCCCCCAAAACCCTCATGATCTCCTCCAAAACTTCTCTGGATCCCCCCAAAACCCACCAACCTCCCTGAGCCCCCCCCAGTTTTCTCTCCCTTTAATGAGGGTGGGTGAAGCCTTCAAGGCTGACTCCTTCAATGTGCCTGTCCATATGAGCTCCCAAAACTTCTCTGGATCACCCCAAAACTCTCATTATCCCCCTAAAACCATCATGATTTCCCCCCAAAAATTTCTCTGGATGTCTCCCAGAATTTCTCTGGGTTCCCCCAGACCCCTCTGCATCCCCCCAAAACCTCCCAGCTTCCCCTGAGCCCCCCAGATATCCCTCCCTCTGAGGGAGCTGGGTGAATCCTTCAAGGCTGATTAATTCAATATTCATGCACGTGAGCCCCCCAAAACTTCTCTGGATCCTCCCCAAAAACCCCCTGAGCCCCCCAAAACCCCCCTAAATCTCCTTCCCTTCAATGAGATGAGTGAAGCCTTCAAGGCCGACTACTTCAACATGCCCATGCACGTGAGCTCCCAAAAATCCCTCTGGAGCCCCCCAAAAACTCCCTGGATCCTCCTCAAAACCCCTCTGGATCCTCCCCCCAAAACCCACCAGCCCCCTGAGCCCCCCCAAACTCTCCTGAGCCCCCCAGATTTCTCTCCCTTTAATGAGGTGGGTGAAGCCTTCAAGGCTGATTCCTTCAATGTACCCATCCATATGAGCCCCCAAAACTTCTCTGGATCCCCCCAAAACTCTCATGATCCCCCCAGACCCCTCATCATCCCCCCCAAAACCCCCCAGGCTCCCCTGAGCTCCCCTCCCTTTGGGGGAGCTGGGTGAAGCCTTTAAGGCCAACTACTTCAACATGCTCATGCATGTGAGCCCCCCAAAACCCTCATGGACCCCCCAAAAACCTTCTCGAGACCCGTCAGACACCCCTTGGCCTCCTTTGCCCCCCCAAATCCTCCAGAGCCCCCCAGATCCCCCTTCTTTTTTGTCAAGGTGGGTGATGCCTTCGAGGCTCACTGCTTCACATGAGCCCCCAAAACCTGCCCAAACCTCACCCAAAACTCCCAAACCTCCCACAAAAACCCCCCCCAAATCCCTCCCCTGCCCCCCTGAAGCCCCCCTGCCCACAGCTGGTGCTCACAGAGCTGGTGGAAATGTTCCATCACCTGGCGAGCAGCCTCCAAAAAATCCCCAAGAAATCTCCCCTCAAAATCCTCAAACCTCCCCCAAAACCCCACCCCAAAACCCCCCCAAACCTCTCCTAAAAACTCCCTAAAGCCCCCCAAATCCCCTCCCTGCCCCCCTGAAGCCCCCCTGCCCACAGATGGTGCTCACAGAGCTGGTGGAAATGTTCCATCACCTGGCGAGCAGCCTCCAAAAACCCAGAAATCTCCCCCAAAAACCCTCAAATCTCCCCCCAAAACCCCACCCCAAAACCCCCAAACCTCCCCCTAAAAACTCCCAAAGCCCCCCCAAATCCCCTCGCTGCCCCCCTGAAGCCCCCCTGCCCACAGATGGTGCTCACAAAGCTGGTGGTGGAGTTTTAACACCTGGTGAACAGCCTCCAAATCCTCCTGAAAAACCCAGAAATCTCCCCCAAAAACCCTCAAATCTCCCCCAAAACCCCACCCCAAGACTCTCAAAAATCCCCTAAAAACTCCCAAAGCCCCCCTGTCCTCCCTGAAGCCCCCCCTGTCCACAGATGGTGCCCACAGAGCTGGTGGTGGAGTTTTAACACCTGGTGAACAGCCTCCAAATCCTCCTGAAAAACCCAGAAATCTCCCCCCAAAATCCCCAAATTTCCCCAAAACTCCACCCCAAGACCCTCAAACATCCCCTAAAAACTCCCTAAACCCCCCAGATCCCCTCCCCACCCCCCCCAAAAGCCCCCTGCCCACAGATGGTGCTCACAGAGCTGGTGGAAATGTTCCATCACCTGGCGAGCAGCCTCCAAATCCCCACCCTACAACTCCTCAACCCCCCCCAAACCCCCCAAACGCTCTGTGCCCGCAGATGGTGCCCACGGAGCTGGTGGAGAAGGAGTTCTGGCGCCTGGTGAACAGCATCGAGGAGGACGTGGACGGTGGAGTACGGGCGCCGACATCCACTCCAAGGAGTTCGGCTCGGGCTTCCCCGTCGCAGCGACGGGAAGCGCCTGTCCCCCGAGGAGGAGGTGGGCGGCACTGCCACCTCCCCGGGGCTCTGGCACCTCCCCGGGGCACTGCCACCTCCCCCCAGGGCCACTGTCACCTCCCCCCAGGGCACTGGCACCTCCCCCGGGGCACTGCCACCTCCCCCAGGGCACTGCCACCTCCCCCGGGGCACTGCCACCTCCCCCGGGGCACTGCCACCTCCCCGGGGCTCTGGCACCTCCCCGGGGCACTGCCACCTCCCCCCAGGGCCACTGTCACCTCCCCCAGGGCACTGGCACCTCCCCCGGGGCACTGCCACCTCCCCCAGGGCACTGCCACCTCCCCCGGGGGCACTGCCACCTCCCCGGGGCTCTGGCACCTCCCCGGGGCACTGCCACCTCCCCCCAGGGCCACTGTCACCTCCCCCCAGGGCACTGGCACCTCCCCCGGGGCACTGCCACCTCCCCGGGGCTCTGGCACCTCCCTCGGGCACTGCCACCTCCCCCCAGGGCCATTGGCACCTCCCCCAGGGCACTGGCACCTCCCCGGAGCACTGCCACCTCCCCCAGGGCCACTGCCACCTCCCCCCAGGGCCACTGCCACCTCCCCCACGGCACTGTCACCTCCCCCCGGGGCACTGTCACCTCCCCCAGAACCATTGGGCGCCTCCCCCAGGCCCAGCGTCACCTCCCCCAGGCCCAGCGTCACCTCCCCCCAGGGCCAGTGTCACCTCCCCAGGACCATTGGCGCCTCCCCAAGGCACTGTCACCTCCCCCCGGGGCACTGTCACCTCCCCCAGGGCCAGTGTCACCTCCCTTGTGGGGCACTGTCACCTCCCCTGTGGGCACAATGTCCCCTGTATCCCATGGGTGTCCCTGTCCCCCGAGGAGGAGGTGGGGCAGCCACTGGCACCTCCCCCAGGGCTATTGTCACCTTCCCCCCGGGGCACTGTCACCTCCTTGAGGAGGAGGTGGGACAGCCATTGTCACCTCCCCTGTGGGGCACTGTCACCTCCCTGAGGAGGAGGTGGGACAGGTCACTGTCACCTCCCCCGGGGCACTGTCACCTCCCCCAGGGCCATTGGCACCTCCTTGGGGCCATTGTCACCTCCCCCTGTGGGGCGCTGTCACCTCCCCCGGGGGCGCTGTCACCTCCCCTGTGGGCACAGTGTCACCTGTCCCCATGGGCATCCCTGTCCTCCCGAGGAGGAGGTGGGACAGCCATTGTCACCTTCCCCGGGGGCTATTGTCACCTCCCTTGTGGGGCACTGTCACCTCCCTGGGGCACTGTCACCTCCTCTGTGGGCACAGTGTCCCCTGTCCCCATGGGTGTCCCTGTCCCCCGAGGAGGAGGTGGGACAGCCACTGTCACCTCCCCCAGGGCATTGTCACCTCCCCCTGGGTGCACAGTCCCCATTAAGGGGGATGCTGTCCCCATGGGTGCCCCTGTCCCCTTTTGGGGGGGATGACACTGTGCCCCTGTCCCCATGAGTGTCCCTGTCCCCATTGGGGGGTGGCGCTGTCCCTGGATGTGTCCCTGTCCTGGGATGTCCTTGTCCTCTCAGTGGCACTGTCCCCAGGAGGGCTGATACCATTCCCCTGTCACCTCATGACGTCCCCACTGTCCTGGGGTCCCTGTCCCCTGGGTGACACTGTCACCCATGGGGGGGTGGTGCTATCCTGGGTGTTGCTGTACCCTGCTGACACTGTCCCCACTGTCCCGGGGTGACACTGTCCCTGGTGTCCCTATGGGGGGTGACACTGTCCCGGGAGAGGTGGTGCTGTCCCTGCTGTCCCTGCTGGGGGGTGACACTGTCCTGGGGTGTCCTGTCCCCTGGGGTGGCACTGTTCCTGCTGTCCCTGTGTCCCCAGGAGGGCTGATGCTATTGGCTGGACCCTGGTGTGACACTGGGGGGTGACACTGTCCCTGTTCCCTTGTCCCTGTGTCCCCTTGGGAGCGACATTGTCCTGGGGTGTCCTGTCCCTTGGAGTGATGCTGTCCCTGTGTCCCCATGATGGGTGACACTGTCTGTGTCCCTGTGTCCCCAGGAGGGGTGATGCCATCCCCTGTCCCCTGGGGTGACACTGATACTATCCCCGTGTCCCCTGGGGTGACACTGTCCCCACGGGGGGGTGACACTCTCCCTGCTGTCCTGGGGTGTCCCTGTCCCCTGGGGTGACCCTGTCCCCGTGTCCCCAGGAGGGGTGATGCCATTCCCTGTCCCCTGGGGTGACACTGACACTGTCCCTGTGTCCCCATGGCCGGTGACCTGTCCCCGTGTCCCCAGGAGGGGTGATGCCATCCCCTGTCCCCTGGGTGATGCTGTCCTGGAGTGTCCCTGTCCCCTGGGATGATGCTGTCCCCGTGTCCCCAGGAGTGCGCAGGCAGCGGCTGGAACCTGAACGTGACCCTGTCCCCTGGGTCACACTGCCCCTGTCCCCATGTCCCCATGGAGGGGTGACACTGTCCCCAGTCCCCTGTCTGACCCTGTCCCTGTGTCCCCATGTCCCCAGGAGTACATGGGCGGCAGCTGGAACCTGAAAATGTCCCTGTCCCCATGGGGGGTGACACTGTCCCTGTCCCCACAGTCCCTGTCCCCTGTGTGACCCTGTCCCCAGGGGTACACGGGCAGCAGCTGGAACCTGAACGTGACCCTGTCCCCGTGTCCCCTGTGGTGACACTGTCCCTGTCCCCACTGTCCCTGTCTGACCCTGTCCCCACTGTCCCTGTCCCCAAGAGTACATGGGCAGCAGCTGGAACCTGAACGTGATTCTGTCCCCGTGTGACACTGTCCCTGTCCCCACTGTCCCTGTCCCCATGTCCCTGTCCCAGGAGTTTGCAGGGCAGCGGCTGGAACCTGAACGTGATGCTGTCCCTGTCCCCATGGCGGGTGACACTGACCCTGTCCCTGTCCCCTGTGTGACCCTGTCCCTGTCCCATGTGTGACACTGTCCCTGTCCCAATGTCCCTGTCCCAGGAGTACACGGGCAGCGGCTGGAACCTGAACGTGATGCTGTCCCTGTCCCCATGGCGGGTGACACTGACCCTGTCCCTGTCCCCTGTGTGACCCTGTCCCTGTCCCATGTGTGACACTGTCCCTGTCCCCCTGTGTGACCCTGCCCCCTGTCCCCTGTGTGACCCTGTCCCTGTCCCCTGTGTGACCCCTGTCCCTGTCCCCTGGGTGACCCTGCCCCTGTCCCTGTCCCAGGAGTACGCGGGCAGCGGCTGGAACCTGAACGTGATGCTGTCCCTGTCCCCTGTGTGACACTGTCCCTGTCCCCTGTGTGACCCTGTCCCTGTCCCCTGTGTGACCCTGCCCCTGTCCCCTGGGTGACACTGACCCTGTCCCCATGTTCCAGGAGTACGCCGGGCAGCAGCTGGAACCTGAACGTGATGCTGTCCCTGTCCCCTGTGTGACACTGTCCCTGTCCCCTGTGTGACCCTGTCCCTGTCCCTGTCCCAGGAGTACGCGGGCAGCGGCTGGAACCTGAACGTGATGCCGGTGCTGCAGCAGTCGGTGCTGTGCCACATCAACGCCGACATCTCGGGCATGAAGGTGCCCTGGCTCTACGTGGGCATGGTGTTCTCGGCCTTCTGCTGGCACATCGAGGACCACTGGAGCTACTCCATCAACTACCTCCACTGGTGGGCACGGGGGGCACCCTGGGGGGCGACTTTGGGGTGTTTGGGGGGCCAGAGTGGCCACTTCGGGGTGTGTAGGGTGTGTTTCTGTGCCCTAGAAGCCCAAGACTTGGTACGGGGTGGGATGAGGAGGTTTTGGGGGATGGAGGAAGGAGGATTTTGGGGATGGAGTAAGGAGGTTTTTGGGGATGGAGTAAGGAGGATTTTGGGGATGGAGTTAGGAGGGTTTTGGGGATGGAGTAAGGAGGATTTTGGGGATGGAGTAAGGAGGGTTTTGGGGATGGAGTAAGGAGGATTTTGGGGATGGAGTAAGGAGGTTTTGGGGATGGAGTAAGGAGGTTTCTGGGATGGAGTAAGGAGGGTTTTGGGGATGGAGTAAGGAGGTTTTGGGGATGGAGTTAGGAGGTTTCTGGGGATGGAGTAAGGAGGTTTTTGGGGATGGAGTTAGGAGGGTTTTGGGGATGGAGTAAGGAGGTTTTGGGGATGGAGTAAGGAGGTTTCTGGGGATGGAGTTAGGAGGTTTTGGGGATGGAGTAAGGAGGTTTTGGGGGATGGAGTAAGGAGGGTTTTGGGGATGGAGTAAGGAGGCTTTTGGGGATGGAGTAAGGAGGTTTTTGGGGATGGAGTAAGGAGGTTTTTGGGGATGGAGTAAGGAGGTTTTTGGGGATGGAGTAAGGAGGTTTCTGGGGATGGAGTAAGGAGGGTTTTGGGGATGGAGTAAGGAGGTTTTTGGGGATGGAGTAAGGAGGTTTTTGGGGATGGAGTAAGGAGGTTTTGGGGATGGAGTAAGGAGGTTTTGGGGATGGAGTAAGGAGGTTTTGGGGATGGAGTAAGGAGGTTTTTGGGGATGGAGTAAGGAGGTTTTGGGGATGGAGTAAGGAGGTTTTTGGGGATGGAGTAAGGGGGTTTTGGGGATGGAGTCAGGAGGTTTTGGGGATGGAGGAAGGAGGGTTTTTGGGGGATGGAATAAGGAGGATTTTGGGAATGGAGTAAGGAGGTTTTTGGGGATGGAATAAGGAGGTTTTTGGGGTGGGATAATGAGGTTTTTGGGGCTCCCAGGGGCGAGCCCAAGACCTGGTACGGGGTGCCGTCGTTCGCGGCCGAGCACCTGGAGGAGGTGATGAAGAAACTGACGCCCGAGCTGTTCGAGAGCCAGCCCGACCTCCTGCACCAGCTGGTCACCCTCATGAACCCCAACACCCTCATGGCCCACGGCGTCCCCGTGAGTTTGGGGGCGTCCCCCCCGCGTTTTTGGGGTGCTCTGTGAGCCCAGGTGAGAGCCCAGGTGTGTCCCCAGGTGGTCCGGACCAACCAATGCGCCGGCGAGTTCGTCATCACCTTCCCCCGCGCCTACCACAGCGGCTTCAACCAGGGCTACAACTTTGCTGAGGCTGTCAACTTCTGCACAGCCGACTGGGTGAGCTCCAGAGTACCTGGGGAGGGGCACAGAAATTACCTGGGGGGGCACAGAATAGCTGGGGGAGTCCATGAAAATAAAATGGGGGAGGGCAAAGAAAAATGTGCAGGGAAAACAGAAATCTGTGGGTGGAGGGGGTAAAAGGAAAAGGAGAATTCAGATTTTAGGGGCTTAAAAAATACCTGGGGAGCACAAAAAGTACATGAGGAGGGGCAGAAAATAGACCTGGGTGGACATGGAATAGCTGGGGAGTCAGCAAAAATAAAATGGGGGAGGTCAAAGAAAAATGTGCAAGGGAAAACAGTGAAATCTGTGGGTGGAGGGGGTAAAGGAAAAGGAGAAATCAAAATAGGGGCACAAAAAGTACCTGGGGAGGGGCAGAAAATAGACCTGGGTGGGTATGGAATAGCTGTGGAATCAATAAAAATAAAATGGGGGAGGGCAAAGAAAAATGTGCAGGGAAAAATGGAAATATGTGGGTGGAGGGGTAAAAGGAAAAGGAGAATTCACATTTTAGGGGCTTAAAAAATACCTGGGGGTCACAAAAAGTACATGAGGAGGGGTAAAAAGTGGACCTGGGGGGACATGGAATAGCTGGGGAGTCAGCAAAAATAAAATGGGGGAGGGCAAAAAAAAATGTGCAGGGAAAAATGGAAATCTGTGGGTGGAGGGGGTAAAGGAAAAGGAGAAATCAAAATTTAGGGGCTTAAAACGTGCATGAGGAGTTCCCAGGTTTGGGGGTGCCCAGCTGGGTTCAGGGCTGTTTTTGGGGTCCCCCCTGACCCCCTCCCCATCCCAGCTCCCTGCAGGCCGGCAGTGCATCGAGCACTGCCCAGTTCAGTGCATGGGGGTTCCCAGGTTTGGGGGTTCAGTTTGGGCTGTGTTTAGGTGGGTTCAGGGCTGTGTCAGGGCTGTGTCAGGGCTGTTTTTGGGGATCCCTGACCCCCCATCCCAGCTCCCCGCAGGCCGGCAGTGCACTGAGCACTGCCCAGTTCTAGGTTTGGGGGGTTCAGTTTGGGCTGTGTTTAGGTGGGTTCAGGGCTGTGTTTGGGAGTGGGTTCAGGGCTGTGTCAGGGGCTGTGTCAGGGCTGTTTTGGGGTCCCCCTGACCCTCTCCCCATCCCAGCTCCCGCGGTCGGCAGTGCACTGAGCACTGCCCAGTTCCCAGGTTTGGGGGGTTCAGTTTGGGCTGTGGCTTACGGGGTTCCCCCTGTTGCTTTGGGGTCCCCCCTGACTCCCCCATACGCCAGCTCCCGCAGGCCGGCAGTGCATCGAGCACTACCGCCGCCGCGCCGCTACCGCGTGTTCTCGCAACGAGGAGCTGATCTGCAAGATGGCCGCCGAGCGAGAAGCTGGACCTGAACTCACATGGCGGCACGTGCTAAGAGATGTTCGTGCTGGTGCAGGAGGAGAGGAAACTGCGCAAGGGCCCCTACTGGAGAAGGTGGGGCTCCAAAGCGGGGGTGGGGGGCGAGGGGTGATGGTGTCACACTCAGGGGGTGTGGGGGTGATGGGGGGTCCCCAAAAAGCTCTGGGAAGGGGTGAGGGGGTGTTAGGGGGCACCCCAAAAGCTCTGGGATTGGCTGAGGGGGTTAGGGGAACCCCAAAAAGCTCTGGGGAAGGGGTGAGAGGGGTGTTAGGGGCACCCCAAAGCTCTGGGAAGAGCTGAGGGTATAGGGGCACCCCAAAAGCTCTGGGAAGGGGTGAGGAGGGGTGTTAGGGGCACCCCAAAAGCTCTGGGAAGGGGGTGAGGAGGGGTGTTAGGGGCACCCCTAAAAGCTCTGGGGAAGGGGGTGAGGGGGTGTTGGGGGCACCAAAAGCTCTGGGAAGGACTGAGGGGGGTGTTAGGGCACCCCAAAGCTCTGGGAAGGGCTGAGGGGGTTAGGGGGCACCCCAAAAAGCTCTGGGAAGGGGGCTGACTGGGGGGTTAGGGGCACCCCAAAACTTTTGGGGAAGGGGTGAGCGGGGTGTTAGGGGCACCCCAAAAGCTCTGGGAAGGGGTGACTGGGGTGTTAAGGGCACCCAAAAGCTCTGGGAAGGGGGTGAGGGTTGTGTTTGTGCCACCCTCAGGGGGTTATGGAGGAGTTTGGGGTACAGGGACACCCCAAAATCTCACTGGGGGTTTGATATCCATTTTTTGCCTCAGGGCATCATGAAGGCAGAGCAGGAAGGGGTTGGAGCTGCAGGGAGGGAATTTTTATCCCACTCAGGGGATCAAGAATGGCTTAGGGGGTACAGGGGCGCCCCTAAAAATCTCACTGGGGGTCTGATAACACATTTTTGCCCTCCTTCTATCACAGAGGCAGAGCAGGCAGGGTTGGAGCTGCAGGGAGGAATTTTATCCCACTCAGGAGATCCAGGGAATGGCCTTTAGGGGGTACAGTGACACCCCAGAATCTCACTCGTCTGACACCCATTTTTGCCCCCCAGGGCATCACAGGAGAGCAGAGCAGGCAGGGTTGGAGCTGCAGGGGGGAATTTTTATCCCTCAGGAGATCAGGAATGGCTTTAGGGGGTACAGTGACACCCCAGAATCTCACTGGGAGGGTCTGACACCCATTTTTTTGCCCCCCCAGGGCATCACGGAGGCAGAGCCGTGAGGCCTTGAGCTGCTGCCCGATGAGAGAGGCAGTGTGACAGAGTGCAAGACCACCTGTTTCCTGTCAGCCCTGGCCTGCTGCGACTGCCCCCAGGGCCTGGTCTGCCTCTACCACATGGACGACCTCTGCAAGTGCCCCTCAGCAAGCAGTACCCTCAGGTGGGGGGCTGGGGGCTGGGAGAGGGGCTTGGGGGGCTGGGAGAGGGGTTTGGGGGCAGGGGGAGGGGTTTGGGGGTTGGAGGGAGGGTTTGGAGGGGCAGGGGAGGGAGGGGCTTGGGGGTTGGAGAGGGGTTTGAGGAGAGGGGGTTTGGGGGGCTGGGAGAGGGGGTTTGGGGGGATTGGATGGGGGTTTGGGGGCTTTAGACAGGTTTGGGGGGTTGGATGGGGGGTTTTGGGGTGTTTAGATGGGGGTTTGGGGGGTTGGATGGAGGTTTGAGGGGTTGTGGGGAGTTTGCAGGGGGTGTTTGGAGGGGATTTGGGGGGCTTGGGAGGGGTTTGGGAGGTTTAGACAGGGGGCTTGCGGGCTTTGGATGAGGGGTTTAGAAGGGTCCTGGAGGGGGTGGTTTAGGGAGCTGGGAGAGGGATTTGTGTTCAGACAAAGGGGTTTGGGGGGTTTGGAGGGCTGGGAGAGGGATTTGTGGGGGCTGGGAGAGCAGTTGGGGGGTTTCTTGGGGTTTGGGGGGTTTTAGACAGGGAGTTGGGGGTCCTGGAGGTCTACGGGGTCCCTGGATGGGGGTTTAGGGGGCTTGGAACGGCAGGGGGTTTTGAGGGGGTTGGAGCAGGGGTTTGGGGATTTTGACAGAGATTTGGGGGTCCCTGGATGGGGATTTGGGGTTTAGACAGGAGATTTGGGGTGGGTTGGATGGGAGATTTGGGGGGTCTAGACAGGGGCTGGGGGTTTGGATGGGGATTTGGGGGGTTTAGACAGGGGGTTTGGGGGTCCCGGAGGGAGGGTTTGGATGGGGATTTGGGGGATTTAGGGATCGGGATGGTTTGAGGGGAGAGCTGGGAGAGGGATTTTGGCAGGCTGAGAGGGAATTTGGGGACTGGGGAAAGGGGTTTGGGGGATTTGGGTGGTTTTGGGGGGCTGGGGGCCTTGATGTGCCCTTGAGGGGGGATGGAGGAGTGGTTTAGCTGGGAGAGGGGATGGGGAGTGGGTTTGGGGGGCTGGATGTGCTGTATATAACGGGACATGGGGATGGTTTGGGGGTCTGTGGGATTTGGGGTGGGGTTTGGGGCTCTTTCTGTGACCCTGGGGCCACACCTGGGGTTGAGCAGGGGGTGCCCCTGGGTGCTGCTGTGCCCGAAAGCTGTGATTTTTGGGGTGCTGGAGCCTGGGGAGCAATACATGGCACTGGC
>JAPFBE010000393.1:0-55078 GCA_034336665.1 Luscinia megarhynchos | reverse complement strand
AGTGTTCATCTGAAGATGTTCCGACACCTTTACTTTGTAACCTCGGAGATCTTTCGTGACATCGGATATCTTTGCGATATCTTTCGTGAATTGCAACACTCCAATATCGATATTCTTTTAAAGTAACTTCAGGCTTGGGGACCAATCTCGTCTAACATTTGGCCGTATCGTTATCCAAATGAGGCCCAAAATGAGATAAACATTTGGGGACAAATCGTGACACCTTTAGCATATTTCGCGAATTTGTGGATCTTTTGAAAAGATCTTTCCAGATACTTGCGATACTTTCGGAGATACCTTTGCGATACTTCGCGACATCTCTGGTGACCTTCTATGCATCATGATACTTGCGGATATTTCGGATATCTTCTGGAGACACTTCCATTGTATATTTCAGATATCTTTGGAGATTATCTTCTACCTTAGGATATCTATCGGTCCGAATTTTGGGGTGAATTGTGGCCTTTGGAGGACCACCCTTATCGATATAATGAATCATTGGGAGGTCTAAATCGGGAGGATTCACGATCTTATTAATTTTGGAAAACACTCCAAAATGATATTTCAGATTTGATGATACTTTGATGATTTCTATGATCTTTCCGAACATCTTCCAGGATATTACTTCCTCTCAAGGGACGTTCTGCGACATTCGAACATCTTTAGATCTTTGAGATTACTTTGGCATCGATGATATCTTGCTGATAATCATGGATGGTATTTGCGACATCTTGGGCGAACTAATTTTGGATGACCTCACACCCTTGTCTAAAGATTTACCGGCCGGAGGCCTGGGGAGATCAGAAATCGATCGGCGATAATTGGAGACCTCCATTTTGGGATACCTTCAGACACCCGTGATTACTCTTTCGAGGATTTCCGATTACTCTATGATTACTCATTATTCTTTCGATTACTTTCGACATTATCTGTGATTACCTGGAGATGAATAACATCTCTAGACATTCTCGATTACCTTCATGACACTTTAAAGTGAATTTGGGCCTTTGGGACCCAATTCATCTACGATGCAATGCATTTGTTAACCACTATACCCAAATGGTATTAAGATCGGAGATAATTCAGGGATAATTCGACATTTCTCGATTCGGAGACTTTTTCCGCGATTATTCTGATGATATTTTGATGCTACCTTAAAGCATCATGACATCTTCATATCTCTTCATGGGTGAATCAGGCTCATCCACCGGCTGATGCATTGGACATTGCTGTCCAGGTCGATGATTCCAGGTCGATTCGACACCTGACACCCGATTACTCTGACTTTCGATCAGTATTATTCGATGATTACCTTTGAATTTCAAGATTTTGCGACTTTCACATCAACATTTTGGGTGAATCAGCTTTGGTGACCACTCATTCAATATTTGCCGGGATCGTTAATCCATCATATCCGATCCCGGCCAACCCCGAATCCATTCGAAGAACCCGACCACGTTGAGATCGACCTGGCGGTCCATCCCTGGAAAACCGTCGGTCGAAACCGGTTCGCATGTCGGTATACTGAAAACGTATGAAAACGAATAGAAAACAGTAAATGAACATGGTGGTGGTTCCGATGATCCCCGTCGGAAAACGGCGAAGATGAAAAACGCGTTCGCTAAAATCCGATATAACGGTATTGTTCTGTTCTATAAGTTCGATATGGCGCGTAATCGCGGCGATCCAGCCGCACGAAAGAAAACGATAGTTCGCTTTGCTGTTCGAGGAAATGGGAAAATCTCGTCCGTGAAACTGATATTAAGAGCCGAAAGCGCATCCGCGATCCACGATGGTTGTGGTTCGTCGATGTTAAACCCTGCCGCTGTTCGTCCGTTCATCCGTACGCCGCGCTGTTCATGTCGAAAGCGATGCCGCCAAAACCCGTTGTTCCGAAAACTGTTCATGGCATGATGAAAATAAAACGGAAACGTTATGGAATTTTGCATCCTATGGAAAATCCAACGCCGACCTCCAGCTGGCCCATCCCGATGCTCTTCCCATTTACCGACTTCCTCACACACCGGAACGTCCATAGCCGAAACCGCCAGGAATCCCAAATCTCCACCTTTTCCCATCCATCTCAACTCCAACTCCGTTCAGAAACGTCCAAAACAAATATTGTCAACAAAACCCCAAAACAACGCACATCATCAAAGTCCCGTTCAATCCAAAAACAATCCAAGAGGAACACAAAAAACCCAAAACACCAAAACCATCAACCTAAAACCCAGAAACATCCCAAAAACAACTCAAAACAACGCAAAACTGCCAAAACATCCAAATAAAATCCAAAAACACACACAAAACCAACCCAAAACCACCCAAAACTATAAAACAACTTTAAAAACTTTTTAAAATCAAATTCAAAGGCAACCTTAAAACCAAAAAAGTCCTCCAAACACCTTGAAAAACCCCAAACCCAACGGGGTGGAAAATTGAAAATCCTCACCCCAGAATCTGGTTTTTGGAATCCCCATTTTTGGCGGATTCAACGGGCCCACCCAGCCGGGGTTGCTCTGCGTGAGGTTCTGTCAGATCCTGCAATCCACCGAAATGAAAATCAGGGAAAATCCCACCCAGGACCCGGTTTTTGGGACCCGCCGCATTTTTTTTGAATCCCCGACCCTTGGACCTCAACCCAGCCGGGTTGTCGGGTCGCAGCACCCGGCAGAGCCCTGGCACAGTCCTTACCCAATCCAGGTCAGGATAACCGCAGCTTGAACTTCCATTAACTCAGGGTTAACGCCGGTGGACCCTTATCTGGATCCTGGCAGTCCCAGCAGCCGGGGAAACGTGGGGAACTATGGAAACATGAAAACGCTAAAAACATGGGAACAGGAAATAGAATATGGGGAAATATGTGGAAGAAGAGGAAAATGGAAACTGAGAAAAAACATGGAAAGGAACATGGAGACACACACACAGAAAACACACAGGAAAATAAAACACAGGAAAATGGAGACACACAGACACAAGGAAAACATGGAGGAAACACAAAGAAAATATGGAGGAAACTGACAAAAATATGGAAATAAAATGGAAACCACAAAGAGACACAAGGAAAGGAAACTGACCGAGAAAATATGGAAATATGGAAAATGGAACAAGGAAACCCACAGGAAATAAACAACACACAGGAAATATGGAGGAAGAAAACGACCGGAGAAATACACACACAGGAAAGGAGGAAAATGGAAAAATGGAAACCCAGGAAGGAAATAAGGAACAGGAAATACAGGAAAATAAAATACAGGAAAATATGGAAGGAAAAGATCTCTAATCCCCTTACAATCATCCCCGGACCGGAAGGACTAGAAATGGATGGAATCCCCCTAGAATCCAAAATCCCCAACAGAAGACCGAATCCCGAACGGAATCCCAGAATCCCGGAATCCCTAAAATCTAAAATCACTGTAACTGAGCCCTAATCCCCAACCCCCTGTAAACTACATAAAATCGAATCCAATCCCAAAATCATCCCTAAAATCCTCCCATCCTACTTCTGCATTCTGGAGAGTTCCTAATGGATTTAGTCTTTCCTGGACGCCTCTGAGCGTGCCTTGGGCTGAAGCCTGGGTTCCTACCTTGGATGTTGGGTGGGTCCTGTTGCTCTCAAAGAAAGATATTCTGAATCTGATTCTGGAATTTAATTTAAATGGGAAAATCCATCCTACTTAAATTAAATAATAAATTTATTTGTTCTAAATTCCACCTTAAAATGCACCTGGGGACTCCCTAAGGATTTTGAAGCCTGAAATGGACTGAAATGGAAACTTGATAAGGGGGGCCGCAGCAGCCCTGGGTGCTGGGTTTTCCCCAAGATGATCCCAAACCCATCCCAATCCATCATCCTAAACGAATCCTGTAAATCCAATCTCAAAACCCCATCCTAATGCCTGATATTCCCAAGGTTTTTCCCATATTCCTGGAGGATTTCTGAGTTTTTCCTGAGTTTTTCCCACTGTTTTCTCGCTGTCCCCTACCCGATGGGTAACCTGCTGCCTCTCGCAAGTTTCTAAGATATCTCAAACCATCCCAAATCCATCCCCAAACCATCTCTAGTCCATTCTAAAACCTCATCCCACGCTATTTCCATATTCTAAGGTTTTTCCTTATAGCCCTGAGGATTTCCTGAGTTTTTTCCTGAGTTTTTCCACTGTTTCTGTCCCACCTCATGATGCTGGCAGGGGTCCTGTTGCCTCGTGCTGTGTTTCTCTCAAGATGATCCTAAAACTCCCCAAAATCAATCCCAAATTAGAATTCCAAATCCATCCTAAAACCCTCCACACCATCTCATTCCTGATATCCCAAGATTTCTTTTCCCGAATTTTCCTGAGTTTTTCCTGCTGTTTTCCAACTCGATGCTGCGGGGTCCCTGCCTCTCGTGCTGTTTTCAAGATGATCCTAAATCCATCCCAAATCCACCCCAAAAACCCCATCCCACCACTCCCGGTATTCCTAAGGTTTTCCTGAGTTTTTCCTCTACTTTTTCCTTACCCCGATGCTGCAGGGTCCTGCTGCTCGAGCTGTTTTTCAGGATGCCATCCCAAATCCATCCCAAATCCACTCTAAAACCCTTCCCCACGCCACTCTCGTGCTCCTGATATTCCGCAGGCTTTTCCCTGATATTCCCTGGACTTTTCCTCGTACATTTCACCTCGATGCTGGGCAGGGTCCTAAGGTTCCTCTCGTGCTGTTTTCCCCAGGATGCTCCCGGCCGCATCTCCCTCAGCACTTGCAGACCGAACCGCATCCATCGGGCCGGCCGAAGTTTCTCGCTGCTCCGATCACCAACCGCAGCCTCTGCTTTTTTCCACCTTCACCTACCTCTCCAGCTTTTCCAGCTTTTCCTGCGCGCGCCCCGCCGCCGGGCACCAGCGGGGTCCTTGGTGCCGGTGCCGGTGCCGGTGCAGGCCAGCCCAGATGAGCGCGCGGCTGCCGGGAAGCAGCGGCGGCTCTCGGGCAGCTGCTCGAGCCGGACCAGCTTGAGGGATTTGGGACTCCTCTCCTTTGGAGGCGGCGAGTCCGGCTGGAAGCCGTCCTCCTTCGTCACCACTCCTCCAGGATTTCTGCGGGAAAACGGAATCATGGGGTGCCTGGAAAAACGGGAATTCCCTGGGGGTTTCTGGGGAAAAGGCACCCCGGGGGTTTCTGGGAAAACGGAACTCGTGGGGGTCTGGGGAGTTCTGGAAAACCCCGGGAATTTCGGGGGCATGGGGAGTTCCCAGTGAAAACGGGAATTCCTGTTCGGGGAGTCCTACGAGAAAACGGTAGCCTCGGCTTGAGTTCTGGGGAAAATCGGATTTCTGGGAGTTCTGGGGGAAAACGACTGCATGAGGTTCGGGGAGCCCTATGAAAAACGGGACTCGTCTGGGGAGTTCTGGGACACCGGTGATTTCAAGCTGAGGTTCTGTGTGGAGTTCTGTGGCGAAAACGGAATCTCCTGTTCAGAGTTCCATGAGAAAACGGGAATTTCCTGTTTCTGGGAAACGGGAATTCTCGCTTTCTGGGGAGTTCTTGGGAGGAAAATCAGGAACTGAGGGGTCTGGAGAGGAGTCTCATGCGGGAAAAACGGGAATTCTCTGAGTTCGGGAGGATTTTCCTAAGATCGACTGGGCATTTCAGGACGAGAGTTCTGGGCAAATCGGAATTTCTGTTCTGAGTTCTGCGGACAAATGGAAATTTTCGTTCGAGGGCTTTATGGGAGATAAACCGGGAATTTCGGGAGGATTTCGGGAAAAATCGAATCTGGACGTGGGTCTCGGGGAGTTCTGGTGGAAAACTGCGAATTTCTGGGCTCGAGGATTTACGGTGAAAATCGGGAATTTCGGTTCGGGTGTCTCTGGGGAAAAAACACGGAATTTCAGGGGCTTCTGGAGGATTTAGGAGTAGGAGGGAAATCAGATTGTCGAACTCTGAGGATTTCTGCAGGAAAACCGGGAATTTGGGGGTTCAGGAAGATTTATGGGGAGTAATCGGGAATTTCGGGAAGATTTTATGGGGAAAAATCGAATTTCTGGAGGATTTCTGAGGAAAAACGGGAATTTCAGTATTTCCTGGAGGATTTCTGATGGATGAAACCCGAATTCGGGAGATCTGGTGGATTTTCGGGAGGGAAATCGGGAATTTCGCTGGCTCTGGAAGATTTCTATGGATAAACCTACATTTCTGGGGATTTTGGATGTGATTTCCTGCAGGAAAAACAGGGAACGCTTTGGAAGGTATCGCGGGTTTTTTGGGAGGAAGCGGGACGAGCTCACGGGCGTGGGAGGGAATTCGTGTTTGGGATGGATGGAGGTCGTGACCGCCAAATCCCAAATCTCGGGTGGATTTCTGATTTTTGATTCAGATCCCCAAATCCGAGGGATTTTTAACCCTCAAACTTGAGGGATTTTCATTCAGATCCCGGATCCGACTTTGGATCTGATCCCAGTCCAGACTTTTGGGATTCAGATCCCAAAATCCGAGGGATTTTTGGGAATCAGATCCCAAATCCGAGGGGGATTTTGGGATTCTAGATCCCAAACTGAGGGGAATTTTTGGGGACCGCAGATCCCAACCAGAGATTTTGATTCCAGATCCCAAATCCAGGGATTTTAGATCCAGGTCCCAAATCCGATCTGCTTCCCGCCCTCCTGCCTGATCCCGCAATCTGATCCCCCTTCTTGGGATGTGGACTCCGACCCCTCCCCGAATTCCCCAAAATTCCCACTCCTCAAAACCGAATCAAAATCTCGTGGCGCGGATCCCCGAAATCCCGGAAAACGGGCGAAGGTTCCAAAATCCTTCGCCCACTTCCACCCAAAATCATCTGGAAAACGCGAGGAAAAAACTGGAGAGAAAAAGGGAAAACCGCACCGAGAGAGACCCGGGAAAAACGTGGGAAATGATGCCGTGAGGAGCTCCCAGACCGGGACGGGGCACTCCTCGGGGACCGACTTTTACTCGTGCCTCGGCAAGCTCCGTGAGCCATCGCCCAGCCCGGGTCCTGCACGGCCGCTCCTTATCGGGACACGGCACCGATCGCGACATCAGCACCGGGATCGGGCACCGCGCGCCCCGAAACGGATCCCGGCAAAAGCCGCGGCGCCGCCAGCACCGGCAACAACCGGGACCGCAGCGTGGCGCGCGACCGTCCCTGTTATCCTCTCGGCTATCCCACCGCGCGGGTCCGGTTCTGTCCCCGGGGATCGGTTCTGCTCGCGGTCTCTGCCTCACTCCCGGTCCCAAGTTCCCATCACCGGCCTCTGGGCACCGAAGGGGATCCTCGGTTCTGCTCGGCTCCCAGCCCCCAGGTGGATCCCCGGTTCTGCCCTCCCGGACCCGTTCCCCCGGTTCTGCCCCCGAGATCCCCGGTTCGTTCTCCCTCGGTTCCGTTCTGGTGCCCTGCCTCCCCCCGCCCCTGCGACGATCCCTGGTTCCGCTCCTGCCTCGCTCGGTTCCGCTACTCCCCGGTTCCTGCCCCCCGGCGGGGATCCCCGGTTCCGCCTCGGCTCCGCTCCCCCGGCTCCTGCCCCTCAGATCGGTTCCGCTCCCCGGCACTCCGGTTCCGTTCGGTTCTGAAACGCGGACGAGGATCCCCGGTCTGCGCGGGCGTGTCCCGGCGCCAGCGCGGTGCCGCGCTTCACCGAGCGGCAGCGCTGATGCGGCCGTGTCCATGGCGGGTCCCGGTCCCACCGCGGTCCCGGTGCCGGTCCCGCTCGCATCCGGAGCAGCCGTGCTGAGCCCTGCTGCGAGACCGCCGCTCGCCGGGACTCCGAGCTGCTAGCTGCGCCGCCATTGGCTGAGACCGCCGTGACGTCACCGACCGCGCGGCCGAAACACCGGGAGCGCACCGCGCCGCCATTGGCTGAGCGCCGGTGACGTCGTCAGCTGGAACACTGCGGGGCGCGCGCATCGCTGAGCTTCCCTGCTGAGGGGCGCGGGAAACTGCCGCGGGCCGCTGCTGGTGAATCGTCGCGCGACGTCACAAAAGGAGGCGTGGCTTGCGCTGTTTCCTCTGTTGGGAGTCATCGTGGGCTCTGCGGGAAGGTCTCTGGGCGAGAGCGCGCGAGAGGCGGCGCAGCAGAAGATGGCGGCGCCGATCGGATGGCGGCGCGGCGCCGGCCCGCCCGCAGGTCCGCGGCGGCTGGCGGGGGCCCGCGGCGGAACCGGCACCGGAACGGGAACGGATGGACGGGCGGCGGGAAACCCAGACCGGGAACGGGGATCGGGAGCGGAGACAGGGATGAACCGGGAACCGGGAGCGACGGGAAGCGGGAGTGACCGGGACAGGGAGCGGGAGGAGGGACAGGGAAGGACAGACCGGGCCGGCGGACCGGACGGGTGGAATGGACAAAGCCCGGGGACAGAGCCGGGAACAGGGACCGGGACCGGGACAGCAGTCCCGCAAGGCCGGACCGGACCGGGAATGGAACGGACAGGGCGGAGATCGGGACCGGACCGCAGGAACAGTGGACCGGACGGACTGACCGGGACCGGGCCACAGAGAACTGGACGGATATGGACCAGGAAGGAACGGCCGGACCGGCAACCGGATGGGGACCGGGCAGATCGAGACAGGCCGCCACGACGAGGAACGGACGGGAGCGGAGTGGAACGGACGGAACGGAAACACGGAGTGGAAAAAGGAAAAGGACCGGAAGGAACCGAGCAGGAGCAGGACCCGGGACCGGAAAGGACCGGAACGGAACGGAACAGGAACGGAATGGAACAGGACCGGGAACGGATCCGGGAAAGGACTGGGACCGGGAATGGGAACAGGACCGGGAATGGAACGGAGTGGAAATGGAACTGGGAAATGGAAACGGACCGGGAATGGAACAGGATCGGAACGGAACAGGACCGGAAATGGAATGGACGGGGACCGGGAATGGGACAGGACCGGGAACGTGGAATGGAATGGACGGAATGGAATGGAAATAGGACCGGACGGAATGGACAGGACCGGACCGGGAACGGGAACAGGACCGGGAACGGAACAAGACCGGAGTGGAATGGAAGGACAGACCGGGACTGGGAAATGGAAAGAGACCGGGAATGGAACGGACGACGGGACGGGAATGGAACGGACCGGAACAGGACCGGGAATGGAAGGAACCGGAAGGACCGGACTGGACCGGGACTGGGATCCGACAGTGGACCGGGGACAAGGACCGGGACCGGAACTGCACAATGGACCGGGCACACGAGGGACCTGGAAAGGCCAGGACGAAGGACCGCAAAGCGGACGGATTGGGAACAGGACCGGGAAACGTGGAGGGCCGGGAATGGACCGTGGACCGCCGGAACGGAGCGGACCGGACGGAATGGAAATGGAGCTGGCCGGAAATGGAGTGGAATGGACCGGGGACCGGAATGGAAAGTGGAACGGAGTGGAACGGGATCGGGAATGGGAGTGGAATGGACGGAATGGAGTGGACCGGAGGGACCGGACATGTGGCCGGTGGAAAGACGGACCGGAGCCCGAGGCCGGGTGGAGCAAGGACCGAGGAAGGATCCGAGTAACAGGACTGGCACTGGCCGTGGAGGCACTGGATCGCAGGAACCAGGACCGGAATTGGAAGCAATGGAAAGAATGGACCGGTGAAAACGCCGTGGAGCATGGACCGGACAAACGAATGGAAGGAAACATGGACAGTGGCCAGAGCAGTGGCATGGACGCAATCAGAGCAGTGGACAGAACACCGGAGTAATGGACCAGCGAGGCCAACGCGATGACCGACCGCACCGGACCAGAGCTGCAACCCAGCGCACCAGGAACGCAACTGAGTGGCACGAACGCATGCCAGGCACGGACCGACAGGACCGGGCACCAGTGGTAGCGACTGAGGCACCAAAATGGACCAGGAATGGAGGACCGTAACACAGGAGCTGAACACGAGAACGGACCGGTGGAGCCGCACCAATGAGTGGTAATGGACTGGTGAGCTGGCCATGGACTGAGGAGCTGGTGGAAGGAAAGTGGTGGACCAAAAGTGGTGGAATCCGAAAATAGTGGAGTGGTATGGACAGGAGCTGGAAACGTAATGGAATGGAGGTGAGTGCACCGGAAGGAATGAAATGGACTGGTGGAGTGGGTGGAACGAAAAGGAAAGGAATGGACCAGAGCAGGACCGGTAAATGGAGTGGCTGGATTTGTGAACTGTATCCCACCCAGTGGAAAGAATGGGACTGGTGGAGTGGTACTGAAAGCAGGCCAGGACTGGAGCCAGAGCAGGCACGGGAATGGAATGGAGTGGCAGGAGTGAATGAGGAATGGATCAGGATTGGTGGAAGGATGGACAGGGATTGTGGAATGGGTGGACTGAAGAAAAATGGATGGAATGGACTGGAATCAAGGAGAAGAAGGGAACAGTGCATGGACTGGGGACTGGTACTGGAACAGTGGTATGGACTGAAGGAACTGAAAAATAATGGACCGGGAACTGGTGGACTGGTGGATGGTGGAAATGGACAAGAAGGTGGACCAGTGGAAGAAAATGGAATGGAATGAATGGAGGAGTGGACTGGGTGACTGGCACCCAGTGGGTGCTAAGGGACTGGTGACTGGTACCAGTGAGTGCTAAGGGACTGGTGACTGGTACCAGTGGGTGCTAAGGGGACTGGTGAGGACTGCGTACCAGTGCCGCACCGGGTACCCAGTGGGTGCTAAGGGGACTGGTGACCCAGTACCAGTGGGTGCTAAGGGGACTGGTGACCAGTACCAGTGGGTGATAGGGGGACTGGTGGCCAGTACCAGTGCCGGTACTGTACCAGTGCCCCGTGCCGTGCAGGTGGACGGAAACGCGCCGTCAGCGGGCGCTGCCGGCAGGCCGAGGGGACAGCAGCAGCAGCAGCAGCAGCAGCAGCAGCAGCAGCAGCAGCAGCAGCAGCAGGCACCCAACGCCTGGCAGGTGCTCAAAGGGGTCCTGTTCAGGTGAGACTGGGATTACTGGGACCATTTGGGTCATTGGGATCATTGAGATCAAAGGGGTGCTGGTCAGGTGAGACTGGGATTACTGGGAGTACTGGACGGATTAAAGGAGTCCTGTTCGGGTGAGGACTGGGATTACTGTAGTATACTTGGATTGGGATTAAAGCGGTTCCTCTTGAGGAGAGGAGAATTTGGGGTGATTTGGGTGGTTGGGATTTGGATCATTACTATCAAAGGGGGTGCTGTTCAGGTGAGACTGGGATTACTGGGAACATTGGGGTCATTGGGATCATGGGATTGGGATCAAGGGTCCTGTCCAAGGAGGCTGATTACTGGGATCACTGGGATTGCTGGGTTCATTGGGATTTCTGGGATCATTGAGATCAAAGGAGTCCTGTTCAGGCAGGAGACTGGGATTACTGGGAGCACATGGGATCATTGAGATCAAAGGGTCCTGTTCAGGGTGAGACTGGGATTACTGGGATTGATGGGATTGGGATAAAAGGGGTCCTGTTCAGGTGAGACTGGGATTACTGGGATTGATGGGATTGGGATAAAAGGGTCCTGTTCAGGTGAGACTGGGATTACTGGGATTGGGATTATTGGGACTAAAAGGGCAGTCCTGTTCAGGTGAGACTGGGATTACTGGGATCGCTGGGATTTGGGATTATTGGGATCAAAAGGGTCCTGTTCAGGTGAGACTGGGATTACTGGGATTGATGGGATTTGGATCAAAGGGTCCTGTTCAGGTGAGACTGGGATTACTGGGATTGATGGGATTGGGATAAAGGGGTCCTGTTCAGGTGAGACTGGGATTACTGGGATTGATGGGATTGGGATAAAAGGGGTCTTGTTCAGGTGAGACTGGGATTACTGGGATCATTGGGATCTGGGATTTAAGGATGCAGGGCACCTGTTCAGGTGAGACTGGGATTACTGGGATTGATGGGATTGGGACTAAAGGGGTCCTGTTCAGGTGAGACTAGGATTACTGGATGATCGCTGGGATTTGGATTATTACTGGGATCAAGGGTCCTGTTCAGGTGAGACTGGGATTACTGGGATCATTTGGATTACTGGGATTGATGGGATTGGGATCAAAGGGGTCCTGTTCAAGTGAGGCTGGGATTGCTGGGATCACTGGGATTGCTGGGTTCATTGGGATTGGGATCATTGAGATCAAAGGAGTCCTGTTCAGGTGAGACTGGGATTACTGGGAGCATTGGGATCATTGAGATCAAAGGGGTCCTGTTCAGGTGAGACTGGGATTACTGGGACAGATGGGATTGGGATAAAGGGTCCTGTTCAGGTGAGACTGGGATTACTGGGATCGCTGGGATTTGGATTGATGGGACTTCAAAGGGTCCTGTTCAGGTGAGACTCGGGATTACTGGGATCATTTGATTACTGGGATTGATGGGATTGGGATTAAAAGGGTCTTGTTCAGGTGAGACTGGGACACTGGGGCGATTTGGGCCATTGGAATTTGGATCATTGCTATCAAAGGGTCCTGTTCAGGGTGAGACTGGGATTACTGGGACCATTTGGGTCATTGGGATCATTGAGATCAAAGGGGTGCTGGTCAGGTGAGACTGGGATTACTTTGGGATTGCATGGATCAGGATCAAAGGGTGCTGTTCAGGTGAGACTGGGATTACTGGGATTGATGGGATTTGGGATAAAAGGGGTCCTGTTCAGGTGAGACTGGGATTACTGGGATTGATGGGATTGGGATAAAAGGGGTCCTGTTCAGGTGAGACTGGGATTACTGGGATTGATGGGATTGGGATCAAAGGGGTCCTGTTCAGGTGAGACTGGGATTACTGGGATTGATGGGATTGGGACAAAAGGGGTCCTGTTCAGGTGAGACTGGGATTACTGGGATCGCTGGGATTTGGATTATTGGGATCAAAAGGGTCCTGTTCAGGTGAGACTGGGATTACTGGGATCATTTGGATTACTGGGATTGATGGGATTGGGATCAAAGGGGTCTTGTTCAGGTGAGATGGGAATTTGGGGTGATTTGGGCCATTGGAATTTGGACCATTGCTATCAAAAGGGTCCTGTTCAGGTGAGACTGGGATTACTGGGAGCATTGGGGTCATTGGGATCAAAGGGGTCCTGTTCAGGTGAGACTGGGATTACTGGGATTGATGGGATTGGGATCAAAGGGGTCCTGTTCAGGTGAGATGGGAATTTGGGATCGGTGGGATCATTGGGATTTGGATCATTGTATTGGGATCAAAGGGATCCTGTTCAGGTGAGAGGGGAAATTTGGGTTCATTTGGATCCTCGGGATTGGGATTGGGTTTAAATTTGTCCTGTTGAGATGAGAGAGGCTGCTTGGGATCGTTGGGATTAATGGGGTCATTAGGATCATTGGGATTGGGTTTGGGATCATTGGGATCAAAGGGGTCCTGTTCAGATGAGAGGGGTATTTTTGGTGTTTCTGGGATTTTTGGGCTCATTGGGATCTTTGTGTTTGGGATCATTGGGATCAAAGGAATCCTGTTCAGGTGAGAGAGGGTTTGGGATCATTGGGATAATTAGGATCATTAAAATTTGGATCATTGGGATTTGGGGTCACCCTGGGACTCCCAAACTCTGGGATAATTCTGGGATTGGGATCCCTCCCTGACCCCCAAACTCTGGGATAATTTTGGGATTGGGATCCCTCCCTGACCCCCAAACTCTGGGATAAATCTGGGATCAGGTTTCCCCCAAGGCCCTTCCCAAATTCCCGAGAATTCCCAGGAATTCCTGAGCTCCTTCCCTGTTTCCCGGGGCGGGGCAGGAGGAGCTTCCCGGGATCCAAAGGTTGGATCAGGGAGGGGGAGGGGAATCCTTGGGAACAAGGAATGTTTGGGAAGAGGAAAAAAAGAATTTTGGGAAGGAGGATTTTGAAGAAGGAGGATTTTTTGGCAAGGGAGTTCCATGGAGAAAGGAAAATTTTTCGGGAAGGGAGAACCGTAGAAAAGAGGATTTTTGGGAAGGGAGATCCATGGAAAAAAGGATTTTTGGGAAGGGAGATCCATAGAAAAAAGGAGTTTTGGGAACAGAGATCCAAAGGAAAGAGAATTTTTAGGAAGGGAGATCCATAGAAAAGAGAACTTCTGGGAAGGCAGATCCATGGAAGAGAGGATTTTTAGGAAGGGAGATCCATAGAAAAGAGAATTTTTGGGAAGGCAGATCCATGGAAGAGAGGATTTTTGGGAAGGGAGATCCATAGAAATGAGAATTTTTTGGGAAGGGAGAATTTCTGTGAAGGAGGATCCATGGAAGAAAATATGGGAAGAAAAAATTCTTGGGAAGGGGGATCTGTGGGGAAAAGAGAATTTTTGGGAGGAGGAATCAATTAAAAAGGAGATTTTGGGGAAGGAAAAATCCCTGGAAAGGCAAATCCACGGGGGAAAAAAAAATTTTGGGGAAAGGAATCCGCGGGGAAGAAAAAAAATATTCGTGGGAAGCAAAACCCGCAGAAAAACGATTCTAAAAAGGGGAAAAAAAACAATTTTTTGGGGCTGGGGATCTCTGGGAAGGAGAGGGTGGTGCTGGCGGAATTCCCGAGTTTTTTTCCCGTTTTTCTCTCCCAGGATTTTCATCATCTGGGCCATCTCCAGCTGGTTCCGGCGGGGGGCGGCGCCGCAGGAGCCGAGCGGGGCCGGGGGCAGCGCCCGCAGCCCCAGCAGGAACCTGTTCCCCAAGGACACCCTGATGGTGGGAGACTGGGGGACACCGAATTTGGGGGGTTTTGGGGCTGGATCCCAAATCTGGGGGATTCTGGGGTCAGATCCAGGAGATTCCAGGGCCAAATCCCAAATTTGGGGGGATTTTGGGGCTGGATCCCAAATCTGGGGGGATTCTGGGGTCAGATCCAGGAGATTCCAGGGCCAAATCCCAAATTTGGGGGGGATTTTGGGGCTGGATCCCAAATCTGGGGGGATTCTGGGGTCAGATCCAGGAGATTCCAGGGCCAAATCCCAAATTTGGGGGGGGATTTTGGGGTCAGAATCAAAATTTGAGGGGGTTTCTGGGCTTGGATCCTGGAGATTCCAGGGCCAAATCCCAAATTTGGGGGGATTTTGGGGGCTGGATCCCAAATCTGGGGGGGATTCTGGGGTCAGATCCAGGAGATTCCAGGGCCAAATCCCAAATTTGGGGGGATTTTGGGGTCAGAATCGCAAATTCTGAGGGGGTTTCTGGGCTTGGATCCTGGAGATTCCAGGGCCAAATCCCAAATTTGGGGGGGGATTTTGGGGCTGGATCCCAAATCTGGGGGATTCTGGGGTCAGATCCAGGAGATTCCAGGGCCAAATCCCAAATTTGGGGGGATTTTGGGGCTGGATCCCAAATCTGGGGGGATTCTGGGGTCAGATCCAGGAGATTCCAGGGCCAAATCCCAAATTTGGGGGGATTTTGCTCAGATCCCAAATCTGGGGGATTCTGGGGTCAGATCCAGGAGATTCCAGGGCCAAATCCCAAATTTGATGAGATAATCCCAGATTTGGGGAGTCAGTCAGAATCCCAAATTTGGGGGGATTTGGGGCTGGATCCCAAATCTGGGGGTCGGGGTCGATCCAGGAGATTCCAGGGCCAAATCCCAAATTTGGGGGGATTTTGGGGCTGATCCCAAATTTGGGGACAGGATCCAGGAGATTCCAGGGTCAGATCCCAAATTTGAGGATTTGGGGCTGAATCCCAGATTTAGGCTTGGATCCTGGAGACTGGGGTCAGATCCCAAATTTGGGGGTTTTGGGGTCAGATCCCAGATTTGGGGGGATTCGTCAGATCCCAAATTTGGGGGGATTTTGGGGCTGGATCCCAGATTTGTGGGATTCCAGGGTCAGATTCCAAATTTGGGGGGGATTTTGGGGCTGGATCCCAGATTTGGGGCTTGGATCCTGGAGATTCTAGGGGTCAGATTCCAAATTTGGGGGTTTTGGGGCTGGATCCCAAATTTGGGCTTGGATCCTGGAGATTCTGTCCTAGGTCAGATCCCAAATTTAAGGGGATTTTGGAGATCTAGGTCTCCAGATTTGGGGATTCGGGGTCAGATTCCCAAATTTGGGGGGGTTTTGGGGTCAGATCCCAAATTTGGGCTTGGATCCTGGAGATTCTGAGGGTCAGATCCCAGATTTGGGGGTTTTAAGTCAGATCCCAAATTTGGGCTTGGATCCTGGAGATTCCAGGGTCAGATCCCAGATTTGTTTTAGGGGTCAGATCCCAAATTTAGCGATTTCAGATCAGATCCCAAATTTGGGAGGGTTTTTGGGGTCAGATCCCAAATTTGGGGGGGATTTTGGGGCTGGATCCCAAATTTGGGCTTGGATCCCTGAGATTTTGCATCCTGGGGGGATTGGATCCAAGATTTGGGGGATTGGGGCTGATCCTAAATTTGGGGGAATCTGGGCTGGATCCTGAGATTCGGATCCCAAATTTGAAGGATTAGAGCTGGATTCCAGATTTGGGGGGAATTTGGGGTCAGATACCAAATTTGGGGGGATTTTGGGGGTCAGATTCCATATATGGGGGGATTTCAGGCTTGGGTCCCAAATTTGGAGTGGATTCAGGAGCTGGATCCCAGATTTTGGGGGATTTTGGGGCTCAGATCCCCGAAATTTGAGAGATTTTGGGGGTCAGATCCTGGGATTCAGGGATCCCAGATCTGGGGATCTCAGAATTTGCTGAGATTTTGGAGTTTCTGGATGTTTCCTGAGATTTTGGGGATATCCTTTAGGACATTTCCAGGATATCTAGGATATTCTAGGACGCTTTCCCAGGAATTTTTGGAGGACATTTTTAGGACATTTCCCAGGACATTTTCAGGGATATCTAGGATATTCCAGGACATTTTTGGGAGTCCTTTTGAGGATCATTTTTCCTACATCTGGGGGACATGGGTCCCTGACATTTTCGATATTTCTGGGACATAGAGATCTTTTTGGATATAGGGATTTTCTGGATATTTTAGGGATATTTTCGGGATTAGTCTGGCTTTTCAGACATTTTCTGGGCCATACATTTCAGGACATTTTCAGGATATCTTTTGGGGAACCTGACTTTTATGAGATTTTTGTGATCTGTGTCGGGGATAATCCCCAGGATAATTTCAGGACATTTCCAGGGACATTCTCTAGAGATGTCATCTTTGGGGGCATTTCCCTTTGAGGATTTTCCTTAGCATCCCTGGATATTCCTTTTGATGGATCTTTTTGATCCTTTTGAGACATTTTTTCAGGATATTTTAGGATATTTTTGGGATGTTTCTTGGCTTTATCTCAGATTTTTTGCACTCTTTTTGGATCTTCCAGGACATTTTGAGGATATTTCTGAGATATTTCCAGGATATTTCCAGGATTTTTTCAGGATATTTTTGCAGGATATTTCTGAGATCTTTTATGGGGAATTTTTTGGTAATTTTTTAGGATATTTCCAGGATATTTCCAGGATATTTTCAGGATATATCCAGGACATTTTCAGGATAATTCCAGGATATTTTCAGGACATTTTGGGGTTCATTACTTGCAGGATCTGTACGTTTACATCTGGGAGCACTTTGGGGATATTCCTGGGATATTTTTGGGGCTATTTTTGGGGTTTTTGAGTGGATTTTTTGGGGAATTTTTTAGAGTTTTTTTCAGGATATTTCTGGGATATTTTAGGATATTTTTGGGATGTTTCTGGGTTTTATTCGGGGATTTTTTTGGTAATTTTTTTTGGTCTTTCCAGGACATTTTGAGGATATTTCTGAGATATTTCCAGGATTTTTTCAGGATATTTTTGGAATGTTTCTGAGATTTTTATGGGGAATTTTTTGGTAATTTTTTAGGATATTTTCAGGATATTTCCAGGATAATTTCAGGATATTTCCAGGATATTTTCAGGATATATCCAGGACATTTTCAGGATAATTCCAGGATATTTTCAGGACATTTTGGGGTTCATTCCTTGCAGGATCTGTACGTTTACATCTGGGAGCACTTTGGGGATATTCCTGGGATATTTTTGGGGCTATTTTTGGGGTTTTTGAGTGGATTTTTTTGGGAATTTTTTAGGGTTTTTTCAGGATATTTCCGGGATATTTTAGGATATTTTTGGGATGTTTCTGGGTTTTATTTGGGGATTTTTTTGGTAATTTTTTTGGGTATTTTCAGGATATTTCCAGGGTATTTTCAGGGTATTTTTAGGATATTTTTGGGATGTTTCTGGGATTTTTATGGGGAATTTTTTGGTAATTTTTTAGGATATTTTCAGGATATTTCCAGGATGATTTCAGGATATTTCCAGGACATTTTAGACATATTTCCTTGCGGGATCTGTACGTTTACATCTGGGAGCATTTTGGGGCTATTTTTGGGATATTTTGGGGCTATTTTTGGGGTAATTCCAGGATATTTCCAGGATATTTTCAGGATAATTCCAGGATATTTCCAGGATAATTTCAGGATAATTCCAGGACATTTTCAGGACATTTTGGGGTTCATTCCTTGCAGGATCTGTACGTTTACATCTGGGAGCACTTTGGGGATATTCCTGGGATATTTTTGGGACTGTTTTTGGGGCTTTTGAGTGGATTTTTTGGGGAATTTTTAAGGGATATTTCCAGGATATTTTAGGATATTTTTAGGATATTTTTGGGATGTTTCTGGGATTTTTATGGGGAATTTTTTGGTAATTTTTTAGGATATTTTCAGGATATTTTCAGGATAATTCCAGGATATTTTCAGGACATTTTGGGGTTCATTCCTTGCAGGATCTGTACGTTTACATCTCGGAGCACGAGCACTTTACGGATTTCAACGTCAGCTCGGCGCTGTTCTGGCAGAAGCGGGACCTGGTGTACGGGGACTGGACCAGCGGCGAGAACGCGGACGGGTGCTACGAGCACTCGGGGGAGGTGGACATCTCCCAGGTGGGGATTGGGGATTTGGGATTTGGGATTGGGATTTTGGGATTTGGGGTCAGGGAATTGAGATTTGGGGTCAGGGAATTGAGATTTGGGGTCAGGGAATGGGGATCCGACGGGTGCTACGAGCACTCGGGGGAGGTGGACATCTCCCAGGTGGGGATTTGGGAATTTTGGGGATTTGGGATCTGAAAATGTGGATTTGGGATTGGGATTTTGGGATTTGGGGTCGGGGAATTGAGATTTGGATCTGGGAATTGGGATTTGGGGTCTGGGAATGGGGATCCGACGGGTGCTACGAGCGCTCGGGGGAGGTGGACATCTCCCAGGTAGGGATTGGGGATTTTGGGGAATTTTGGGGATTTGGGATCTGAAAATGTGGATTTGGGATTGGGATTTTGGGATTTGGGGTCAGGGAATTGAGGTTTGGGATCTGGGAATGGGGATTTTGGATCTGGGAATTGAGATTTGGGATCTGGGAATGGGGATCCGATGGGTGCTATGAGCACTCGGGGGAGGTGGACATCTCCCAGGTGGGAATTGGGGATTTGGGATTGGGATTTTGGGATTTGGGATTTTGGGATTGGGATTTTGGGATTTGGGGTCAGGGAATTGAGGTTTGGGATCTGGGAATGGGGATTTTGGATGTGGGAATTGAGATTTGGGATCTGGGAAGGGGGATCCGATGGGTGCTACGAGCACTCGGGGGAGGTGGACATCTCCCAGGTGGGAATTTGGGGAATTTTGGGGAATTTTGGGGATTTGGGATCTGAAAATGTGGATTTGGGATTGGGATTTTGGGATTTGGGGTCAGGGAATTGAGGTTTGGGATCTGGGAATGGGATTTGGGGTTGGGAAAAGGGAATTCTGACGGGCGCTGTGAGCACTCAGGGGAGGTGGACATCTCCCAGGTGGGAATTTGGGGATTTGGGATTTTGGGATTTGGGATTGGGATTTTGGGATTTGGAGTCTAAAAATGGGGATTTGGGGTCTGGGAGTGGGGATTTGGGGTCAGGGGATTGAGATTTGGGGTTGGGAAAAGGGGATTCCGGTCGGGGTTTTGGGAGTTCCCAAGAGATTTGGGGTCAAGGAATCGGGATTCGGGGTCTGAAAATGGAGATTTGGGATTGGGATTTTGGGATTTGGGGTCTGAAAATGGAGATTTGGGGTTGGGAAAAGGAGATTCCAGGTGGGAATGGGGATTTTAGGAACGTTCCAGAGGGATTTTGGGTCCTTTGCCTGTTTTTTTTCCCCTTGATTTTTCCCCACCTTTTGCCGAGATTTTTCCCCTTTTTTTCCCCCATGATTTCCCAATTTTTTCCCAAGATCTTCCTATTTTTTTCCCATTATTTTCCTGACCTTTTTCACTTTTTTTTCCCTGTGATTTTCTCAAACTTTTCCTGAGCTTTTCCTATTTTATTTCCATGATTTTCCCAACCTTTTCCTGGAGATTTTTCCTTTTTATTTCCCATTATTTTCCCGACCTTTTCCTGGCTTTTTTTTCCTGGTTTTTTTTTTTCCATGATTTTCCTGACCTTTTTCCAAGGTTTTTCTCATTTTTTTCTGTGATGTTCCCGACCTTTTCCTGTTTTTTTCCCCAACCGTTTCCCAAGATTTTCCTTTTTTTTCCCCCTTGATTTTGCCAATCTTTTCCTGGGGATTTTCCCCATTTTTTTCCTACGATTTTCCCAATCTTTTCCCGAGTTTTTCCAATTTTTTCCCATGATTTTCCCAACCTTTTCCCTTTTTTTCCCCTTTTTCTTTCCTGTGATTTTCCCGAGATTTTTCCTTTTTTTTCCTGATTTTTTCCACCTTTTCTGACTTTTTTCCCCGGTTTTTTCTGTGATTTTTCTGACCTTTTCCCTTTTTTTCCCCCCCATTTTTTCCCATTTTTTTTCCATGATTTTCCCAACATTTTCCTGAGATTTTCCCATATTTCTGCTGTGATTTTCCCACCCTTTTCCTCATTTTTTCCCATTCTTTTCCCATGATTTTCCCCATCGTTTCCCAAGCTTTTCCCATATTTTCCCTATGATTTTCCCAACCTTTCCCCTGTTTTTTCCCATTTTTTTCCCATGATTTTCCCAACATTTTCCTGAGATTTTCTCATGATTTTTCCCATGTTTTTCCTGAGCTTTTCCCATATTTCCCCTGTGATTTTCCCAACCTTCCCCCCATTTTTTCCCATTTTTTCCTGAGATTTTCCCATAATTTTCCCCATCATTTTCCCATTTTTCCCAACCTTTTCCCATATTTTCCCTGTGATTTTCCCAACCTTTCCCCCATTTTTTTCCCATTTTTTTTCCCATGATTTTCCCAACATTTTCCTGAGATTTTCTCATGATTTTCCCATGTTTTTCCCATTTTTTCCTGAGCTTTTCCCATATTTCCCCTGTGATTTTCCCAACCTTCCCCCCATTTTTTCCCATTTTTTCATGAGATTTTCCTAACCTTCCCCCCATTTTTTCCCATTTTTTCATGAGATTTTCCCATTCTTTTCCCATGATTTTCCCCATGGTTTTCCCAACATTTTCCCGAGCTTTTCCCATATTTCCCCTGTGATTTTCCCAACCTTTTCCACATTTTTTCTCCCATTATTTTGCCATGATTTTCCCGAGATTTTCCCATATTTTCCCCATAATTTTCCCAACCTTTCCCCCATTTTTCCCAAGATTTTTCCATTTTTCTCCCATGATTTTCCCACTTTTTTCCCATTGTTTTCCCAACCTTTTCCCATATTTTCCCCATGATTTTCCCAACCTTTTCCCCCATTTTTTCCCCCCAGAGTGTGCAGAGGAACGGCTCCATCTACGTCCACGTTTACTTCACCAAGAGCGGCTTCCACCCCGACCCGCGGCAGAAGAGCCTCTACCGGCGCCTGGCCACCGTGCACACCTCCAGGAGTACGGAAAAACGGGAATTCCTGGGAATTCCCAACCTTTGGGTTCCTAAATTTCCCACTCCAGACCCCGAATCCCCCCAGGAATGGCCCCAAATCCCCCAGGAACGGCCCCAAATCCCCCAGGAATGGGGTTGGGATCAGCCTCAGGAGCCTCTACCGGCGCCTGGGCACCGTGCACAGATCCAGGAGTACGGAATTCCAGGAATTCTCAAATTCTGGGTTCCCAAATTTCCCACTCCAGACCCCAAATCCCCCCAGGAATGGCCCCAAATCCCTCAGGAATGGGGTTGGGATGGGCCCCAGGAGCCTCTACCGGCGCCTGGCCACCGTGCACACCTCCAGGAGTACGGAAAAACGGGAATTCCTGGGAATTCCCAAATTCTGGGTTCCCAAATTTCCCACTCCAGACCCCAATTCCCCCCAGGAATGGCCCCAAATCCCCCCAGGAATGGCCCCAAATCTGCCAGGAATGGGGTTGGGATCAGCCCCAGGAGCCTCTGCTGGTGCCTGGGCACCGTGCACAGCTCCAGGAGTACGGAAAAACGGGAATTCCTGGGAATTCCCAAATTCTGGGTTCCCAAATTTCCCACTCCAGACCCCGAATCCCCCCAGGAATGGCCCCAAATTCCCCCAGGAATGGCCCCAGGATCTCCATTCCCACCTGGAATTCCCAATTTTCCAGCCTCAAATCTCTTGGGATCAGCCCCATTCCCACCTTTAATTCCTCAATCCCACCTGGAATTCTGGATTCCAATCCCAAATCCTTCTGGAATGGCCCCAAATCCCTCAGGATCAGCCCCATTCCCACCTGGAATTCCCAATTCCCACCTGGAATTCCCCAATTCCCACCTGAAATTCCCCATTCCCACCTGGAATTCCCCATTCCCACCTGGAATTCCTCATTCCCACCTGGAATTCCCCATTCCCACCTGGAATTCCCCATTCCCACCTGGAATTCCTCATTCCCACCTGGAATTCCCAATTCCCATCTGGAATTCCCAATTCCCACCTGGAATTCTCCAATTCCCATCTGGAATTCCCCAATTCCCACCTGGAATTCTCCAATTCCCATCTGGAATTCCCCAATTCCCCCCTGGAATTCCTCATTCCCACCTGGAATTCCCCAATTCCCACCTGGAATTCCCAATTCCCACCTGGAATTCCTCATTCCCACCTGGAATTCCCAATTCCCACCTGGAATTTCCCAATTCCCACCTGGAATTCCCAATTCCCACCTGGAATTCCTCATTCCCACCTGGAATTCTCAATTCCCACCTGGAATTCCTCATTCCCACCTGGAATTCCTCATTCCCACCTGGAATTCCCCAATTCCCACCTGGAATTCCTCATTCCCACCTGGAATTCCTCATTCCCACCTGGAATTCCTCATTCCCACCTGGAATTCCTCATTCCCACCTGGAATTTCTCATTCCCACCTGGAATTCCCAATTCCCACCTGGAATTCCCCAATTCCCACCTGGAATTCCTCATTTCCACCTGGAATTCCCAATTCCCACCTGGAATTCCTCATTCCCACCTGGAATTTCTCATTCCCTGGGAATTCCCTGATCCAAAGGGTCAGGATGAGCCCCAAGATTCCCAAAACAATCCCAAAATGGGGAATTTTACTGGGAATGCTGCAGGATTCATCCTTGGGATTTGTGGGATTGAGGGGGAAAATCCCTTTGAAATTTGGGATTTTTGGGAATTTTTTGGGGTTTTTTCATTTAATTTTTTTTCTGGGATTTTGGGGAATTTTGGGGGGATTTTTTTTTAATTTTTGAGGTTTTGGGGGGATTTTTGGGGGTTTTTTCTGGGATTTTTTCAGGGTTTTGGATATATTTTGGGGGTATTTTTTTTTCTTAATTTTTGGGGGGAGTTTTTTTGGGATTTTTTGGGATTCTTGTGGGATTTTTTAGGATTGTTTCCAATGGGAATCCCATTTTTCTTTTTTTTTTAATTACAGGATGAAATTCCCAAATTTTCCCCAACTCCTGGATGCTCCATTCCCATTTTTCCCAAACCTTTCCCTGTTGTTCTTCCCAAACTCCAGTGGGAAATCTGGGATTTTTTTGGGAATTCCCAATGGAGAAACAGCTGGAAAATCCCAAATTTTCCCATTTTTTTCTCAGTGATCAACAAATACAAACGGAGGCGATTCCAGAAAACCAAAAATCTCCTGACAGGAGAGACGGAGGCGGATCCCGAAATGATCAAGGTGGGAATTCCTGGATTTGGGGATTTTCTGGGATTTTTTTTTTAGGATTTAGGGGGATTCTTTTGGGATTTTTTGGAGTGATTTTTTTGGGGGGGTTTTGGGGTGTTTTTCTGAATTTTTTGAGATTTTTTTGGGATTTGGGGGAAATTTTTTTAATATTTTTGAGGGGTTTTGGGGGATTTGGGGATTTTTGGGGGATTTTTTGGATGTTTTTCTTAATTTTTTGAGATTTTTTGGGATTTGGGGGAAATTTTTTATATTTTTGAGGGTTTTTTGGGGGATTTTTTGGGGAAGTTTTAGGGATTTTAAGGATTTTTTGGGGGAGATTTTTGGGATAGTTTTGGGGATTAGTTTGGGATTTTTTGGAGTGATTTTTGGGGGGAATTTTTTTGGGTGTTTTTCTGAAATTTTTGGGATTTTTTGGGATTTAGTGGAATTTTTTTTCTATTTTTTGAGGGTTTTTTGTGGATTATTTTGGGATTTTTGGGGGATTATTTGGGGAAGTTTTAGGGATTTTAAGGATTTTTGGGGGGGAGATTTTTGGGATAGTTTTGGGGATTAGTTTGGGATTTTTTGGAGTGATTTTTGGGGGGATTTTTTGGGTGTTTTTCTGAATTTTTTGAGATTTTTTGGGATTTGGGGGAATTTTTTATATTTTGAGGGGTTTTGGGGGATTTTGGGATTTTTGGGGGATTTTTTGGGTGTTTTTCTGAATTTTTTGAGATTTTTTGGGATTTGGGGAATTTTTAATATTTTTGAGGGGGTTTTGGGGGATTTGGGGATTTTTGGGAGATTTTTTGGGTGTTTTTCTGAATTTTTGAGATTTTTTTGGCATTTGGAGGGAATTTTTTTTTATATTTTTTGAGGGTTTTTTGGGGGATTTTTTGGGGAAGTTTTAGAGATTTTAAGGGTTTTTTTTGGGGGGACTTTTTGGGTTTTTTTGGGGATTTGGGAGGATTTTTTTGGGGACTTTTTGGAGTGATTTTTGGGGGTTTTTTTGGCGATTTTTTTCGAATTTTTTGGGATTTGGGGGAATTTTTTTATATTTTTTGAGGTTTTTGAGGGGATTATTTTTGGGGGAATTAGGAGATTCTTTGGGAAAGTTTTGAAGATTTTTGGGGGGGATTGTTTTGCATTTGGGAGGCAACTTTTTGGGGATTCTTGGGAGGATTTTGTGGTTTTTTTGGGGGGATTTTATTGAGATTTTTGGGCAAGTTTTGGGGATTTGGAGGGGTTTTGGGGGATTGCTTTCAAACTCTGGCAATCCCTTGAGGATTTTTCTGTGGGATTTTTGGGATTTGGGATTAGATTCTCCCTTTTCCCACCCCATTTTTTAGGATCTGAACAAAAATAAACGGGAAAAAAATTCAATTTTTTCTCTTTTTGTTGCTTTCCCCTCCCTTTCAAACCCTGGCAATGCCTTGAGGATTTCTCTGTGGGATTTTTGGGATTTGGGGTTGGGTTTTTTTTTCTTTTCACACCCTTTTTTTTTTTTGGGATTTGGTGACAATTCCTGGATTTTTTTTTTCCTTTCCAGAGGGCCGAGGACTTCGGGCCGGTCGAGGTCATTTCTCACTGGCACCCGAACCTGACCATCAACATGGTGGATGACCACACACCCTGGGTCAGGGGCAGTGTGCCCCCACCCCTGGACCAGTGTGAGCAGCCAGAATTCCTGATTTTCCCAAAAAATTCCTGAGAAAAAAATGAGAAATTCCAAAAAAAACCAAAAAATTCCCATCAAAAACGGGGCCGATTTGGGGTCGCTCCCAGTTCATCCCAGTTCAGTGTCCCCCCCACCCCTGGACCAGTGTGAGCAGCCAGAATTCCCGATTTTCCCAAAACATTCCTGAGAAAAAATGAGAAATTCCAAAAAAAACCAAAAAATTCCCATTAAAAACGGGGCCGATTTGAGGTCACAGAGCTCTGACATTTCCCAGTTCATCCCAGTTCATCCCAGTTCAGCATCCCCCCACCCCTGGACCAGTGTGAGCAGCCACAATTCCTGATTTTCCCAAAAAGATCCTGAGAAAAAATGAGAAATTCCAAAAAAACCCAAAAAATTCCCATTAAAAATGGGGCTGATTTGGGGTCGCTCCCAGTTCATCCCAGTTCATCCCAGTTCAGTGTCCCCCCACTCCTGGATCAGTGTGAGCAGCCAGAATTCCCGATTTTCCCAAAAAATTCCTGAGAAAAAATGAGAAATTCCAAAAAAACCCAAAAAATTCCCATTAAAAACAGGGCTGATTTGGGGTCGCTCCCAGTTCATCCCAGTCCATCCCAGTCCCAATCCTGGTTTTCCCAATTAATTAATTCCCATTCCCAATTAATTAATCCCATTATTAATGAATTTATCTGCATGATTGATGAGTTTATCCCATTATTGATGAGTTTATTCCCATTATTGATTAATTGATCCTTGTCATTAATGAATTTATTCCAATTAATTAATTTATTCCCATTAATGGTGAATTTATTCTTGTCATTAATTAATTTATTTCAATTAATTAATTTATTCCCATTAATGGTGAATTTATCATTGTCATTAATGAATTTATTCCAATTAATTAATTTATTCCCATTAATGGTGAATTTATCCTTGTCATTAACGAATTTATTCCAATTAATTAATTTAATTCCATTCTTGATGAATTTATTGGTGTCATTAATGAATTTATTCCAATTAATTAATTTATTCCCATTCTTGATGAATTTATCCATGTCATTAATGAATTTATTCCAATTAATTAATTTATTCCCATTAATGGTGAATTTATCCTTGTCATTAATGAATTTATTCCAATTAATTTACTCCCATTATTGATGAATTTATCGGTGTCATTAATGAATTTATTCCAATTAATTAATTTATTCCCATTATTGATGAATTGATCCTTGTCATTAATGAGTTTACTCCAATTAATTAATTTATTCCCATTATTGGTGAATTTATCCCGTTATTGATGAATTTATCCCCTTTCCCAATGATTTTATCTCATTATTATTGAATTTATTACTATTTTTAATGAATTTATCCCATTATTGATCAATTTATCCCCATTATTGATGGGTTTTTCCCCATTATTGATGGGTTTTTCCCATTATTGATCAATTTATCCCATTATTAATCGGTTTATCTCCATTCTTGATGAATTTATCCTCATTATTGATGAATTTATCACATTCCCAGTGAATTTATCCCATTATTGATCAATTGATCCCATTATTGATGAGTTTATCTCCATTATTGACATTATTGGCAGGTTTATCCCATTACTGATGAATTGATCCCCATTCCCAATGGGTTTGTCCCATTATTAATGAGTTTATCCCATTATTGATTAATTGATCCTATTATTAATGAATTGATCCCATTATTGATTAATTGATCCCATTATTAATGAATTGATCCCATTATTGATGGATTGATCCCATTATTGATGAGTTTATCCCATTATTGATGGGTTTATCCCATTATTGATGGATTTATCCCATTATTGATGCATTGATCCCATTATTGATGGATTGATCCCATTATTGATGGATTGATCCCATTATTGATGAGTTTATCCCATTATTAATGGGTTTATCCCATAATTGATGGATTGATCCCATTATTAATGGGCTTATCCCATTATTGATGGATTGATTTGATTATTGATGAGTTTATCCCATTATTGATGGGTTTATCCCAGTATGGATTAATTTATCCCATTCCCAATGGATTCATCCCCATTCCCATTGGGTTTATCCCATTATTGATGAATTGCTCCCATTATTGATTAATTGATCCCATTATTGATGAATTGATCCAATTATTAATGGATTTATCCCATAATTGATGGATTGATCCCATTATTGATGGATTGATCCCATTATTAATGGGTTTATCCCATTATTGATGGATTGATTTGATTATTGATGAGTTTATCCCATTGTTGATGGATTTATCCCAGTATGGATTAATTTATCCCATTCCCAGTGGATTCATCCCCATTCCCAATGGGTTTATCCCATTATTGATGAATTGATCCCATTAGTGATGAATTGATCCCATTATTAATGGGTTTGTCTCCATTATTGATGAATTTATCCTCATCCCAATGGATTTACCCCACTATTAATGAGCTTATCTCCATTATTGGTGAATTTACTCCCATTCCCGATGGATTTATCCCATTATTGATGGGTTTATCCCATTAATAATTAATTTATTCATATTTTAAATTAATTTAGCTCAATTTCCCTCTCCCAGATGTGAAGTTCGACGCTCTGAGCAGGGACTATTTCCCCATCCTGTATTTCAATGATTACTGGAACCTGCAGCGGGATTATTGCCCAATAACCCACTGGGGTCCCATTAGTGATTAATTGATCCCATTATTGATTAACTGATCCCATTAGTGTTGGGTTTATCCCATTATGGATGAATTGTTCCCATTCCCAATGGATTTATCCCATTATTGATGGATTGATCTCATCATTGATGCATTTATCCTATTCCAAATGGATTCATCCCCAATCCCAATGGGTTTGTCCCCATTATTGATGAGTTTATCCCATTATTGATGAATCTATCACATTATTGATAGGTTTATCTCCATTATTGATGGACTTATTCCCATTATTTATGAATCTATCCCACTTTTGATGAGTTTATCCCATTATTGATTAACTTATTCCTATTTTTAATGACTCTAACCCCATTTTTCCCTCTCCCAGACATGAAGATCGACGCCCTGAGCGGGGACTATTTCCCCATCCTGTATTTCAATGATTACTGGAACCTGCAGCGGGATTATTGCCCAATAACCCACTGGGGTCCCATTAGTGATTAATTGATCCCATTATTGATCAACTGATCCCATTAGTGTTGGGTTTATCCCATTATGGATGAATCTATCCCCATTATTGATGGGTTTATCCCGTTATTGATTAATTGCTCCCATTATTGATGAGTTTATCCCATTACTAATGAATCAATTTCTGTTTTTAATGACTCTAACCCCATTTTTCCCTCTCCCAGATGTGAAGTTCGACGCCCTGAGCGGGGACTATTTTCCCATCCCGTATTTCAATGATTACTGGAACCTGCAGCGGGATTATTGCCCAATAACCCACTGGGGTCCCATTATTGATCAGTTGATCCCATTATTGATCAACTGATCCCATTAGTGATGGGTTTATCCCATTTTGGATGAATTGTTCCCATTCCCAATGAGTTTATCCCATTACTAATGAATCAATTCCTATTTTTAATAACTCTAACCCCATTTTTCCCTCTCCCAGACATGAAGATCGACGCCCTGAGCGGGGACTATTTCCCCATCCTGTATTTCAATGATTACTGGAACCTGCAGCGGGATTATTGCCCAATAACCCACTGGGGTCCCATTAGTGATTAATTGATCCCATTATTGATCAACTGATCCCATTAGTGATGGGTTTATCCCATTTTGGATGAATTGTTCCCATTCCCAATGAGTTTATCCCATTACTAATGAATCAATTTCTATTTTTAATGACTCTAACCCCATTTTTTCCCTCTCCCAGACGTGAAGTTCGACGCCCTGAGCGGGGACTATTTTCCCATCCTGTATTTCAATGATTACTGGAACCTGCAGCGGGATTATTGCCCAATAACCCACTGGGGCCCATTATTGATCAGTTGATCCCATTATTGATCAACTGATCCCGTGAAATGATGGGTTTATCCCATTTTGGATGAATTGTTCCCATTCCCAATGAGTTTATCCCATTACTAATGAATCAATTCCTATTTTTAATAACTCTAACCCCATTTTTCCCTCTCCCAGACATGAAGATCGACGCCCTGAGCGGGGACTATTTCCCCATCCTGTATTTCAATGATTAGTGGAACCTGCAGCGGGATTATTGCCCAATAACCCACTGGGGTCCCATTAGTGATTAATTGATCCCATTATTGATCAACTGATCCCATTAGTGATGGGTTTATCCCATTTTGGATGAATTGTTCCCATTCCCAATGAGTTTATCCCATTACTAATGAATCAATTTCTATTTTTAATGACTCTAGCCCTATTTTCCCTCTCCCAGACGTGAAGTTCGACGCCCTGAGCGGGGACTATTTCCCCATCCTGTATTTCAATGATTACTGGAACCTGCAGCGGGATTATTTCCCCATCAACGAGAGCGTGCAGCGCCTGCCCTTCCGCCTGTCCTTCTGCCCGCTGTCGCTGTGGCGCTGGCAGCTCTACGCAGCCCAGAGCTCCAGGTCCCCCTGGAACTTCCTGGGGGAGGATCTGTACGAGCAGTCCGACGAGGAGCAGGACTCTGTCAAGGTGGGAATTCCATTTCTCCCAATTTCCCCCATTTTTCCTGATTTTTCCCTCATTTTTCCCTGATTTTCCACTGATTTTTCCTCATTTTTCCTCATTTTTTCCCTCATTTTTTCCTGACTTTTTTCCTGATTTTTCTTGGAATTTCCCCAATTTTTCCACAATTTTTCCTGATTTTCCCTGATTTTTCCAGATTTTTTTCCTCATTTTTTTCCTGACTTTTTCCTGATTCTTTTACTGATTTTCCCCTGATTTTTCTCGGATTTTCCCCTGATTTTTCACCAATGTTTCCTCATTTTTCCCCTTATATTTTCCTGATTTTTTCCCTCACTTTTCCCCTTATATTATCCTGATTTTTTCCTGATTTTTCTTGGATTTTCCACAATTTTTCCACAATTTTTCCACAATTTTTCCTGATTTTCCCCAATTTGTCCCTGATTTTTCCTGATTTTTTTCCTCATTTTTTCCTGACTTTTTCCTGATTTTTATACTGATTTTCCCCTGATTTTTCTTGGATTTTCCCCTGATTTTCCCCCGATTTTTCCCCAATTTTCCCTCAATTTTTCCCCAATTTTTCCCTGATTTTTCCTCATTATTCCTCATTTTTTCCTCATTTTCCCCCGATATTTTCCTGATTTTTTTTCCTGATTTTTCTTGGATTTTCCTCAATTTTTCCCTGATTTTTCCTCATTTTTTTCCTCATTTTTTTTCCTGATTTTCCCTGATTTTTTTCTCATTTTTTCCCTGATTTTTCCTGATTTTTTTTCCTCATTTTTTTACTGATTTTTTTTACTGATTTTTTTACTGATTTTTTTTACTGATTTTCCCCTGATTTTTCTCGGATTTTCCCTGATTTTTCCCTGATTTTCCCCCGATTTTTCCTCATTATTTCCCCTGATTTTTTTCTGATTTTCCCCTGATTTTTCCCGATTTTTCCCCTATTTTTCCTTGATGTTCTCGTTTTTTTCCCCAATTTTTGCCTCATTTTTCCCTCGCTTTCCCCTGATTTTTCCTGATTTTCCCTCGACTTTTCCTTATTTTTTTTCTGATTTTTCCCCAATTTTTTTTTTATTTTCCGTGATTTTCCCCCCATTTTTTCCCTTTTTCCTCCCATTTTTTCCTGGTTTTTTCCCATTTTTCCCCCAAGTTTTTCCCATTTTCCCCGTTTTTTCCCATTTTTCCCTTCCCCATTCCCACACCCCCTTGGGTGCCAGTCTCACCCTGAAATTCCTTTTCCCTTGTTTTTCCTCTGTTTTTTCCTCTCATGTTTTCCCTCTTTTCCCCCTCCTTTTTACCCCTTTTCTTCGTACGTTTTTCCCCCATTTTCCCCATTTTTTATCCATTTTCCCCTAATTTCTGCCTGTTTTTTCCCTGATTTTCCCTGATTTCCATTTTTTCCCCATTTTTTCCCCCATTTTTCCCCATTTTTTCCCCATTTTTCCCTCCTCCCATTCCCACACCCCTTGGGTGCCAGTCTTACCCTGGAATTCCCATTTTCCCCATTTTTTTTCTCACTTTTCCTGGTTTTTCCCGTTTTCCCCATTTTCCCCCTCCCCATCCCACACACCCCTGGGTGCCGCTCTCACTCCGGAATTTCCCATTTTTATCCATTTTTCCCACTTTCCCATTTTTTCCCCATTCCCAGGTGGCTCTCCTGGAGACCAACCCAGTACCTGCTGGCTCACCATCGTCGTCTCCATCGTCCACCGGCGTCTTTCCGAGTTCCTGGCCTTCAAAAAGCCGGTGACCATTCCCAAAGTTCCCAAAATTCCCAACTTTTCCCAGGAATTCTCTCTCCCCAGGAATCCATTTTCCCACAGATCCAGCTCCGTTCCTGTGACTTTTCCCGAGATTCTTGGATTTGAGGGCTTGGAATTCCATTCCCAGCCCCATTCCCAGCGGAATTTCCCTCTGAATTCCATTCCCAGCCCAGTTCCCAATGGGAATTTTTCCTGGAATTCCATTCCCAGCCCCATTCACAATGGGAATTTTTTCCTGGAATTCCATTCCCAGCCCAGTTCCCAATGGGAAATTTCCCTCTGAGATTCCATTCCCAGGCCCAGTTCCCAATGGGAATTTCCTCCTGGAATTCCATTCTCAGCCCAGTTCCCAGTGGGAATTTTTTCCTGGAATTCTATTCACAGCCCCATTCCCAATGGGAATTTTTCCTGGAATTCCATTCCCAGCTCCTTTCCCAATGGGACTTTTTCCTGGAATTCCATTCCCAGCCCCATTCCCAATGGGAATTTTTCCTGGAATTCCATTCCCAGCCCAGTTCCCAGTGGGAATTTTTCCTGGAATTCCATTCCCAGCCCAGTTCCCAATGGGAATTTCCCTCTGGAATTCCATTCTCAGCCCAATTCACAACGGGAATTTTTCCTGAAATTCCCATTTTTTCCTCAGATATCCAGTTCTGGAACAGCCAGCAGTCCCTGCAGGGGCTCTCTGGGATTCCAGAATTCCCAAATAATTCCCAAATTCCCATTTTCCCAGATATCCAGTTCTGGAACAGCCGGCAGTGCCTGCAGGGGCTCTCTGGAATTCCAGAATTCCCAAATAATTCCCATTTTCCCCATTTTTCCCAGACATCCAGTTCTGGAACAGCCGGCAGTCCCTCGAGGGGCTCTCTGGAATTCCAAAATTCCTAAATTCCCATTTTTTAAAATTCTAGAATTCCCAACTTTCCATTTTTTGGAATTCCAGAATTCCCAGATAATTTCCAAATTCCTGTTTTTCCCATTTTTCCCAGACATCCAGTTCTGGAACAGCTGGCAGTGCCTGCAGGGGCTCTCTGGGACTCCAGAATTCCCAAATTCCAAAAATTCCTATTCTTGGAATTCCAGAATTCCCTGATATTTCCCAAATTCCCATTTTCCCATTTTTTCTAGATATCCAGTTCTGAAACAGCCGGCAGTCCCTGCAGGGACTCTCTGGAATTCCAGAATTCCCAAATTCCAAAAATTCCTATTCTTGGAATTCCAGAATTCCCTGATATTTCCCAAATTCCCATTTTCCCATTTTTCCTCGATATCCAGTTCTGGAACAACCGGCAGTCCCTGCAGGGGTTCTCTGGGACTCCAGAATTCCCAAATTCCAAAAATTCCTATTCTTGGAATTCCAGAATTCCCTGATATTTCCCAAATTCCCATTTTCCCATTTTTCCTAGATATCCAGTTCTGGAACAGCCAGCAGTCCCTCGAGGGGCTCTCTGGGATTCCAGAATTCCCAAATTCCCAAATTTTGGAATTCCAGAATTCCCAAATAATTCCCAAATTCCCATTTCCCCAGACATCCAGTTCTGGAACAGCCAGCAGTCCCTGCAGGGGCTCTCTGGGATTCCAGAATTCCCAAATAATTCCCAAATTCCCATTTTTCCCAGACATCCAGTTCTGGAACAGCCGGCAGTCCCTGCAGGGGCTCTCTGGGATTCCAGAATTCCCAAATAATTCCCAAATTCCCATTTTCCCAGACATCCAGTTCTGGAACAGCCGGCAGTCCCTCGAGGGCCTCTCCGTGCGCTCCGTGTTTTTCGGGGTGTTCCAGTCCCTCGTGGTCCTGCTCTACATCCTGGACAACGAGACCAACGTGGTGGTGCAGCTCAGGTGGGCCCTGATCAATAACTGCATTGATCAGCAATTATTGGCTTTTATATTACTGATTATCAATAGCAGTATAATAAATAATAGATACATTTCTATGTTTTTATGTTTATATAATAACAGTTGTGTTAGTAATTTCATTGGTGATCAGGTCAGTCCTGATCAATAACTGCATTGATCAGCAATTTTTGGGTTTTATATTATTGATTATCAATAGCAGTATAATAAATAATAGATACATTTCTATGTTTTTATGTTTATATAATAATAATTGTGTTAGTAATTTCATTGGTGATAAGGTCAGCCCTGATCAATAACTGCATTGATCAGCAATTATTGGCTTTTATATTATTGATTATCAATAGCAGTATAATAAATAATAGATATATTTCTATGCTTTTATGTTTATATAATAATAGTTGTGTTAGTAATTTCATTGGTAATCAGGTCAGTCCTGATCAATAACTGCATTGATCAGCAATTACTGGGCTTTATAATATTGATAATCAATAGCAGTACAATAAATACGTTTATATATTTTCATATTTTTATATTTATATATTTATGTATTTATACAATTATTGTGCTGGTCAATCATTGGTTTGATGATCAGGTCAGCCCTGATCAATAACTGGATTGATCAGCAGTGATTGATTTTTATATTATTGATAATCAATTGCAGTACAATAAATACATTTTTATATTTATATATTTATACAATGACTGTGCTGGTCAATCATTGGTTTGATGATCAGGTCAGCCCTGATCAATAACTGGATTGATCAGCAGTGATTGATTTTTATATTATTGATAATCAATAGCAGTATAATAAATATATTTTCATATTTTCATATTTATATATTTATATATTTATACAATTATTATGCTAGTCAATCATTGATTTGATGATCAGGTGGGCCCTGATCAATAACTGCATTGATCAGCAATTATTGGGTTTTATATACCTGATTATCAGTAGCAGTATAATAAATAATTTTTTTATATTTATATAGTATTATATATAATACATATAATATATATATACACATATATACATATATACATAAAATAATGTATGTATATAAATATTTTTGTATTATATAAATACATATATTATATATAATATATATAATATAGTATATATTCAATATATATTATATATATAAATACATTTGTATAGTAATTTTGTGATTTCTGTGATTTCTGAGTGGTTTTGTGATTTCTGTAATTTCTGAGTGATTTTGTGATTTCTGTTATTTGGTGATTTCTGTGATTTTGTGATTCGGTGATTTCTGTGAGTTTTGTGATTTCTGTGATTTCTGAGTGATTTTGTAATTTCTGTGATTTCCGTGATTTTGTTATTTCTTTGATTCTGTGATTTTGTGATTTCTGTGATTTTATGATTTCTGTGATAGAATTCTGAGTGATTTTGTGATTTCTGTGATTTCATCATTCTCTCACTCAGTGTTTTCGTGGGGCTGCTCATCGACCTCTGGAAGATCACCAAGGTCATGGACGTGCGGGTGAGCCCGGGGGCATTTCCTCGTTAAATTGGAATTTTCACAGTTAAATTGGGATTTTCAAGTGGTTACATTGGGGTTTTCACAGTTAAATTGGGATTTTTTGGGGGGTTTTGGAGGAGTTAAATGGGTTTTTTTCCAGTTAAATTGGGATTTTCCTTGATTTTGGAGGGGTTGAATTGGGATTTTCCCTTTTTTTGGAGGTGTTACATAGAGATTTTTTGAGTTAAATTGAAATTTTCCTGGTTGAATTGGATTTTTCCCAGTTAAATTGGGACTTTCCCAAAGGAAATAAATTGAGATTTTCTGGGTTTTTCTGAGTGGATTAATTAGAATTTCCCATTTTTCCAAGTGAAAAAATTGAGATTTTCCCAGAGGGGATAAATTGGAATTTTCCCCTTTTTTTCAAGTGAATAAATTGGGATTTTCCCAGATGGGATAAATTAGGATTTTCTGAGTTCTTCCAAGTGGTTAATTTGGGATATTCCTTGGGGGAATAAATTGTAATTTTCCTGGATGAGATAAATTGGGATTTCTGGGATTTTCAGAGGGGACAAATTGGGATTTTCCTGGAGGGGATAAATTGGGATTTTCTATGGTTTTCTAAGTGGATAAAGTGGGATTTTCTGGGTGGAAAAATTGGGATTTTCCCATTTTTCTAAGGGTCTAAATTGGCATTTTCTGGGTTTTTCCACAGGGATAAACTGGGATTTTCCTGGATGGGATAAATTAGAATTTCCTGATTTTTCCAAGGGTCTAAATTGGGATTTTCCCATTTTTCCGAGTGGATAAATTGGGATTTTCCCGTTTTTCCGATGAGATAAATTGGGATTTTTCTGGGATTTTTCCGAGTGGACAAATTGGGATTTTCCCATTTTTCCGAGTGGATAAATTGGGAATTTCTGGGATTTTCCGAGTGGATAAATTGGGATTTTCTGAGATTTTTCGAATGGATAAATTGGGATTTTCTAGGATTTTCCGAGTGGATAAATTGGGATTTTTCCCATTTTTCCGAGTGGATAAATTGGGATTTTCTGGGATTTTCCGAGTGGATAAATTGGGATTTTCTGGGATTTTCCCATTGGATAAATTGGGATTTTCCCATTTTTCCAAGTGGACAAATTGGGATTTTCCCATTTTTCCAAGTGGATAAATTGGGATTTTTCCGAGTGGATAAATTGGGATTTCTGGGATTTTTCCGAGTGGATAAATTGGGATTTTCCCATTTTCTGAGTGGATAAATTGGGATTTCTGGGATTTTTCTGAGTGGACAAATTGGGATTTTCCCGTTTTTTGGCAGCTGGACCGGGAGCAGAAGGTGGCTGGGATGTTTCCCCGCATCAGCTTCAAGGACAAATCCACCTACGTGGAGTCGTCCACCAAAGTCTACGACGACGTGAGTGGAGGCTGGGGCTGGAATTCCGGGAATTTGACTCGGAATTCCGGGAACTGGGGCTGGAATTCCGGGAATTTGGCTCAGAATTCCAGGAATTTGGCTTTCGAATTCGGGAATTTGGCTCGGAATTCCAGGAATTTGGCTCGGAATTCTGGGCGGGTTTGGCCCAATTCCTGTTTTTCAGATGCCCTTCTGATCCCAGCAGAATTCCCATTTTTCATCCTGTAATTCCCAGAATTCCCATTTTTCAAATGCCATTCTGGTCCTGTTGGAATTCCCGTTTTTCCCCTGTAATTCCTGGTTTTCCCTGTTTCATTCCCAGAATTCTCATTTTTCCCCTGTTTCATTCCCAGAATTTCGTTTTTTTTGCAGATGCCATTCTGATCCCATCAGAATTCCCATTTTCCCCCTTTCATTCCCAGAATTCGCATTTTTCCCCCTTTCATTCCCGTAATTCCCATTTTTCCCCCAGAATTCCCATTTTTCAGATGCCATTCTGATCCCATCAAAATTCCCATTTTCCCCCCTTTCATTCCCGTAATTCCCGTTTTCCCCCCAAAATTCCCATTTTTCCCTACCATAATTCCCAGAATTCCCACTTTCCCCCCATTTCATTCCCAGAATTCCCATTTTTCCCCTCCGGAATTCCCATTTTTTTCCAGATGGCGTTCCGGTACCTGTCGTGGATCCTGTTCCCACCCGATCCCACCAGAATTCCTTTTCCCCCCCCATAATTCCCAGAATTCCCATTTTTTTCCAGATGTTGTTCCAGTGCCTGTTATGGATCCTGTTCTGTTCTAATCCCATCAGAATTCCCATTTTTCCTCCCATAATTCCCAGAATTCCCATTTTCCCCCATAATTCCCTGAATTCCTGTTTTTTCCCCATTTCATTCCCGGAATTCCCATGTTTTTGCAGATGGCATTCTGGTACCTGTCAGTGGATCCTTTTCTGTTCTGATCCCATCAGAATTCCCAGAATTCCCATTTTTCCCCCTTTCATTCCCAGAATTCCCAATTTCTCCCCCCCGAATTCCCGTTTTTTTTGCAGATGGCATTCCGGTACTTGTCGTGGATCCTGTTTTGGTCTGATCCCATCAGAATTCCCAATTTCCCCCCATAATTCCCATAATTCCCATTTTTCCCCTTTTCATTCCCAGAATTCCCAATTTTTCCCCCCATAATTCTCGTTTTTTTGCAGATGGCGTTCCGGTACCTGTCGTGGATCCCTTTCTGTTCTGATCCCATCAGAATTCCCATTTTTCCCCTTTTCATTCCCGAATTCCTGGTTTTCCCCCTTTCATTCCCAGAATTCCCAATTTTCCCCCCGAATTCCCCGGAATTCCCGTTTTTTTGCAGATGGCGTTCGGTACCTGTCGTGGATCCCTTTCTGTTCTGATCCCATCAGAATTCCCAATTTCCCCCCATAATTCCCATTTCCCCCCTTTCATTCCCAGAATTCCCATTTTCCCCCCATAATTTCGAATTCCCAATTTTCCCCCCTGTAATTCCCGAATTCCCGTTTTTTGCAGATGGCATTCCGGTACTTGTCGTGGATCCTGTTTTGGTCTGATCCCATCAGAATTCCCAATTTTCCCCCCCATAACTCCCAGAATTCCCATTTTCCCCCTTTTCAATCCCAGAATTCCCATTTTTCCCCTTTCATTCCCAGAATTCCCAATTTTCCCCCTGTAATTCCCAGAATTTCCATTTTCCCCCCTTTCATTCCCAGAATTCCCAATTTTTCCCCCCATAATTCCCGTTTTTTTGCAGATGGCATTCCGGGGTACCTGTCATGGATCCCTTTCTGTTCTGATCCCATCAGAATTCCCAATTTTTCCCCCTTTCATTCCCAGAATTCCCAATTTTTCCCCCTTTCATTCCCATAATTCCCATTTTTCCCCTTTTCAATCCCAGAATTCCCATTTTTCCCCCTTTCATTCCCAGAATTCCCAATTTTCCCCCCTGTAATTCCCGAATTCCCGTTTTTTTGCAGATGGCATTCCAGTACCTGTTGTGGATCCTGTTTTGGTCTGATCCCGTCAGAATTCCCAATTTTCCCCCTTTCATTCCCAGAATTCCCAATTTTTTCCCCCCATAATTCCCGTTTTTTTGCAGATGGCATTCCGGTACCTGTCATGGATCCCTTTCTGTTCTGATCCCATCAGAATTCCCAATTTTTCCCCCTGTAATTCCCGAATTCCCATTTTCCCCTATAATTCCCTGAATTCCCGTTTTTTCCCCATTTCATTCCCGTAATTCCCGTTTTTTTTGCAGATGGCATTCCGGTACCTGTCATGGATCCCTTTCTGTTCTGATCCCATCAGAATTCCCAATTTTTCCCCCTTTCATTCCCAGAATTCCCATTTTTCCCCCTTTCATTCCCAGAATTCCCAATTTTCCCCCCTGTAATTCCCGGAATTCCCGTTTTTTGCAGATGGCGTTCCGGTACCTGTCGTGGATCCTGTTTCCCCTGCTGGGCTGTTACGCCGTGTACAGCCTGCTGTACCTGGAGCACAAGGGCTGGTACTCGTGGGTGCTCAGCATGCTCTACGGCTTCCTGCTGACCTTCGGTGAGACCCCCGGAATTCCCGGGAAAACACCCGGAATTCCCGGGAAAATCCCTGGAAAAATGCCGAGAATGTTCCGGGAAGATCACTGGGAAAATACCGAGAATGTTCTGGGAAGATCACTGGGAAAATACCAGGAATTCCCAGAAAATTCTCCAGAACGTCCTGGAAAAATAGCCAGGAAAATCCCTAGAATTCCCAGGAAAATCCCTAGAAAAATCACTAGAATAATCCAGAAAACCCCTGGAATGTTCCAGAAAAATTCCCAGAAAAATACCCGGAATTCCCAGGGAAATGCTCCAGAAAAATTCCCGGGAAAATACCCAGAATTCCTGGAAGAACACCTGGAACATTCCAGAAAAATCCCTGGGAAAATACCAAGAATGTTCCGGGAAGATCACTGGGAAAATACCAGGAATTCCCAGAAAATTCTCCAGAACGTGCTGGAAAAATAGCCAGGAAAATCCCCAGAATTCCCAGGAAAATCCCTAGAAAAATCCCTAGAATAATCCAGAAAATACCCAGGAACATACCTGGAATGTTCCAGAAAAATTCCCAGAAAAATACCCGGAATTCCCGGGGAAATCCTCAGAAAAATCCCTGGAATATTCCAGAAAAATTCACAGAAAATACCCAGAATTCCTGGAAAAACACCCGGAACATTCCAGAAAAGTCCCTGGAAAAATACCAAGAATGTTCCGGGAAGATTATTGGGAAAATACCAGGAATTCCCAGAAAAATCTCCAGAAAATTCCCCAGAATGTGCTGGAAAAACAGCCAGGAAAATCCCCAGAATTCCCAGGAAAATCCCTAGAATAATCCAGAAAATACCCAGGAACATACCTGGAATGTTCCAGAAAAATTCCCAGAAAAATACCCGGAATTCCCGGGGAAATCCTCAGAAAAATCCCTGGAATGTTCCAGAAAAATTCCCGGGAAAATACCTGGAATTCCCAGGGAAATGCTCAGAAAAATCCCCAGAACATTCGAGAAAAATTCACGGAAAATATTCGGAATTCCTGGAAAAACACCCAGAACATTCCAGAAAAATCCCTGGAAAAATACCAAGAATGTTCCGGAAAGATTATTGGGAAAATACCAGGAATTCCCAGAAAAATCTCCAGAAAATTCCCCAGAATGTGCTGGAAAAACAGCCAGGAAAATCCCCAGAATTCCCGGGGAAATCCCTAGAAAAATCCCTAGAATAATCCAGAAAATACCCGGGAAAATCCCTGGAATGTTCCAGAAAAAATCTCTGAAAAATACCCGGAATTCCTGGGGAAATCCTCAGAAAAATCCCTGGAATGTTACGGAAAATTTCCCAGAAAAATACCCGGAATTCCCGGGCAAATCCTCAGAAAAATCCCTGGAATGTTACGGAAAAATTCCCAGAAAAATACCCGGAATTCCCGGGCAAATCCTCAGAAAAATCCCCGGAATGTTCCAGAAAAATTCCCAGAAAAATACCCGGAAATCCTGGAAAAACACCCGGAACGTTCCAGAAAAATCCCTGGAAAAATACCAAGAATGCTCCGGGAAGATCACTGGGAAAATACCAGGAATTCCTGGAAAATTCCCCAGGATGTTCCAAAAAATTAGCCAGGAAAATCCTTGGAATGTTCCAGAAAAATTCCTGGAAAAATCCCCAGAATGCCCAGGAAAATCCTCAGAATGTTTTGGAAAAATGGCCAGGAAAATATCTGGAATGTTCCAGAAAATCCCCAGGAAAATCCCTGAAATGTTCTGGAAAAATCCCCTTAAAAACCTCAGAATTTCTGGAATATTCTGGGAAAAAACCCCAGAATGTTCCAGAAAAAATCCCAGAAAAATACCCGGAATTCATGGGAAAATACCCAGAAAAATCCCCAGAATGTTCTGGAAAATACCCAGGAAAATACCCAGAATTCCCAGAAAAATTCGCAGAAAATTCCCCAGGAAAATCCCTGGAATGTTCTAGAAAATCCCTGGGAAAATTCCTGAAATGTTCTGGAAAAAAAAACCCAGAATGTCCCAAAAAAAAACCCTGGAATAATCCCCAGAATGTTCCGGGAAAATTCCCAGAATGTTCCGAAAAATATTGCTAGGTTGTTCCAGAAAAATCCTTGGAATATTCCATGGAAATCCCTAGAAAAATTTTCAGAATGTTCTGGAAAAATCCCTGGAATGTTCTGGGATAATACCAAAAAAAATACGCAGACTGTTCTGGGAAAATCCACAGAAAAATCCCCAGAATGTTCCAGAAAATACCCGGGAAAATCCCTGGAATGTTCTGGGGAAATTCCTGGAATGTTCCAGGAAAATCCTCAGGAAAATCCCTGGAATGTTCTGGGAAAATCCCCACAATGCTCCAGAAAAATACCCAGAATTCCTAGAAAAATCCCCAGAATGTTCTGGAAAAATACGCAGAAAAATCCCCAGAATGTTCCAGAAAATTCCATGGAACATTATGGAAAAATCCCCAGAATGTTCTGAAAAAGAAAACAGAAAAATCACCAGAAGCTCCCAGAAAAGTCCCTGGGAAAATTCCCAGAATGTTCTGGAAAGTCCCTGGAATGTCCCAGAAAAGTCCCCAGAATGTTCCAGGAAAAAGGAAAAAAAAAAAAAAAAAAACAAACCACCAGAATGTTTCAGAAAAAAATCCCTGGAATGTTCCAGAAAATCCCCGGAACAGTTTTCCCCAGGATCCATCACCATTCCCTACTCCAATCCGTGGCCCCTCAACACCTTCACCTCCAAATTCCCAAAATCGCTCCCAAACCCCCAAATCACCTCCAAAATCCTCCAAAATCATTCCCAACATTCCCAAAAAATTCCCATTTTCCCACGATTCATCCCCAGCTCTTCATCAACTACAAACTCCAGTTGGTGGAATTTGAGCAGCTGCACCTCCCAGCCCCCAAAAACTGCTCCCAAACCTCCCAAAACCATTCCCAAAACATTCCAAAATTCCCAAAAACATTCTCAAATCCTCCAGAAATATTCCCAAAATTCCCAAAAATTATTCCCAAATCCCATTTATTCTCCAGGATCCATCACCATTCCAAACTCCAGCCTGTGGAGTTTGAACAGCTTCACCTCCAAACCCCCAAAAATCGCTCCCAAACCCCCAAAAATCACCCCCAAATCACCTCCAAAATTCCCAAAAATCATTCCCAAAATTCCCAAAAATCATTCCCAAATTCCCATTTTCCCCAGGGTTCATCACCATGACCCCCCAGCTGTTCATCAATTACAAACTCCAGCCCGTGGAGTTTGAACACCTGCACCTCCCAACCCCCAAAAATCTCTCACAAACCCCCAAATCACCTCCAAAATTCCCAAAAATAATTCCCCAAATTCCCAAAAACATTCCCAAAAATCATTCCCAAAATTCCCATTTTCCCAGGGTTCATCCCCAGCTCTTCACCAATTCCAAAATCCAGTCGGTGTCTCACCTGCAAACCCTCTGCACCTGCACCTCCCAACCCCCAAAAATCGCTCCCAAACCCCCAAATCACCTCCAAAAATTGCAAAAATCATTCCCAAAATCCCCAAAAATAATTCCCAAAATTCCATTTTCCCAGGGTTCATCACCATGACCCCCCAGCTGTTCATCAATTCCAAACTCCAGCCCATGGAATTTGAACACCTGCACCTCCAAACCCCCAAAAATCTCTCACAAACCCCCAAATCACCTCCAAAATTCCCAAAAATAATTCCCCAAATTCCCAAAAACATTCCCAAAAATCATTCCCAAAATTCCCATTTTCCCAGGGTTCATCCCCAGCTCTTCACCAATTCCAAAATCCAGTCGGTGTCTCACCTGCAAACCCTCTGCACCTGCACCTCCCAACCCCCAAAAATCGCTCCCAAACCCCCAAATCACCTCCAAAAATTGCAAAAATAATTCCCAAAATTCCCAAAAAATAATTCCCAAATTCCCATTTCCCCAGGGTTCATCCCCACGACCCCCAGCTGTTCATCAATGCCAAACTCCAGTCTGTGGAATTTGAACAACTGCACATCCAAACCCCCAAAAATCGCTCCCAAACCCCCAAAAATCACTCCCAAATCTCCTCCAAAATTCCCAAAAATAACTCCCAAAATTCCCAAAAATAATTCCCAAATTCCCATTTTCCCAGGGTTCATCACCATGACCCCCCAGCTGTTCATCAATTCCAAACTCCAACCCGTGGAATTTGAACACCTGCACATCCCAACCCCCAAAAATCGCTCCCAAACCCCCAAATCACCTCCAAAATTCCCAAAAATCATTCCCAAAATTCCCCTTTCCCCAGGGTTCATCACCATGACCCCCAGCTGTTCTTCAACTACAAACTCCAGTCTGTGGAGTTTGAACACCTGCACCTCCAAACCCCCAAAAATTGCTCCCAAACCCCCAAAAATCGCTCCCAAACCCCCCAAATCACCTCTAAAATTCCCAAAAATCATTCCCAAAATTCCCAAAAATAATTCCCAAATTCCATTTTCCCAGGGTTCATCACCATGACCCCCAGCTCTTCATCAATTCCAAACTCCAGCCCGTGGAATTTGAACACCTGCACATCCAAACCCCCAAAAATCGCTCCCAAACCCCCAAATCGCCTCCAAAATTCCCAAAAATCATTCCCAAAATTCCCAAAATAATCCCCAAATTCCCATTTTCCCAGGGTTCATCCCCAGCTCTTCACCAATTCCAAACTCCAGTCGGTGCCTCACCTGCAAACCCTCTGCACCTGCACATCCCAACCCCCAAAAATCGGCCTCCCAAACCCCCCAAATCACCTCCAAAATTCCCAAAAATCATTCCCAAAATTCCCCTTTCCCCAGGGTTCATCACCATGACCCCCCAGCTGTTCTTCAACTACAAACTCAGTCTGTGGAGTTTGAACGCCCTGCACCTCCAAACCCCCCAAAAATTGCTCCCAAACCCCCCAAAAATTGCTCCCAAACCCCCCAAATCACCTCCAAAAATTGCAAAAATAATTCCCAAAATTCCCAAAAATAATTCCCAAATTCCCATTTCCCCAGGGTTCATCACCATGACCCCCCAGCTGTTCATCAATTCCAAACTCCAGCCCGTGGAATTTGAACACCTGCACCTCCCAACCCCCAAAAATCGCTCCCAAACCCCCAAATCGCCTCCAGAATTCCCAAAAATAATTCCCAAAATTCCCAAAATAATCCCCAAATTCCCATTTTCCCAGGGTTCATCCCCAGCTCTTCACCAATTCCAAACTCCAGTCGGTGCCTCACCTGCAAACCCTCTGCACCTGCACCTCCCAACCCCCCAAAATCGCTCCCAAACCCCCCAAATCTCACCCAAAATCCCCCAAAAATCATTCCCAAATTCCCATTTCCCCAGGGTTCATCCCCACGACCCCCCAGCTGTTCATCAATTCCAAATTCCAGTTGGTGGAGTTTGAACACCTGCACCTCCAAACCCCCAAAAATCGCCCCCAAACCCCCAAAAATCGCTCCCAAACCCCCCAAATCACCTCCAGAATTCCCAAAAATAATTCCCAAAATTCCCAAAAATAATTCCCAAATTCCCATTTCCCCAGGGTTCATCCCCAGCTCTTCACCAATTCCAAACTCCAGTCGGTGTCTCACCTGCAAACCCTCTGCACCTGCACCTCCAAACCCCCAAAATCGCTCCCAAACCCCCAAAATCGCTCCCAAACCCCCAAATCACCTCCAAAATTCCAAAAATAATTCCCAAAATTCCCAAAAATAATTCCCAAATTCCCATTTTCCCCCAGGGTTCATCCCCATGACCCCCAGCTGTTCATCAATTCCAAACTCCAGCCCATGGAATTTGAACACCTGCACCTCAAACCCCCAAAAATCTCTCACAAACCCCCAAATCACCTCCAAAATTCCCAAAAATAATTCCCCAAATTCCCAAAAACATTCCCTAAAAATCATTCCCAAAATTCCCATTTTCCCAGGGTTCATCCCCAGCTCTTCACCAATTCCAAACTCCAGTCGGTGTCTCCCCTGCAAACCCTCTGCACCTGCACCTCCCAACCCCCAAAAATGCGGCTCCCAAACCCCCCAAAATCGCTCCCAAACCCCCCAAATCTCATCCAAAAATTCCCAAAATCATTCCCAAAATTCCCAAAAATAATTCCCCAAATTCCCATTTTCCCCCAGGGTTCATCCCCATGACCCCCCAGCTGTTCATCAATTCCAAACTCCAGCCCGTGGAGTTTGAACACCTACACATCCCAACCCCCCAAAAATCGCTCCCAAACCCCCCAAATCGCCTCCAGAATTCCCAAAAATAATTCCCAAAATTCCCAAGAAATAATCCCCAAATTCCCATTTTCCCAGGGTTCATCCCCAGCTCTTCACCAATTCCAAACTCCAGTCGGTGCCTCACCTGCAAACCCTCTGCACCTGCACCTCCCAACCCCCAAAAATGGCTCCCAAACCCCCCAAATCTCACCCAAAATCCCCCAAAATCATTCCCAAATTCCCATTTCCCCAGGGTTCATCCCCACGACCCCCCAGCTGTTCATCAATTCCAAATTCCAGTTGGTGGAGTTTGAACACCTGCACCTCCAAACCCCCATAAATGCTTCCCAAACCCCCAAAAATCGCTCCCAAACCCCCCAAATCGCCTCCAGAATTCCCAAAAATAATTCCCAAAATTCCCAAAAATAATCCCCAAATTCCCATTTTCCCAGGGTTCATCCCCAGCTCTTCACCAATTCCAAACTCCAGTCGGTGTCTCCCCTGCAAACCCTCTGCACCTGCACCTCCCAACCCCCAAAAATCGCTCCCAAACCCCCAAATCACCTCCAAAATTCCCAAAAATAACTCCCAAAATTCCCAAAAATCATTCCCAAATTCCCCTTTCCCCAGGGTTCATCACCATGACCCCCCAGCTGTTCATCAATTCCAAACTGCAGCCCATGGAATTTGAACACCTGTACAACCAAACCCCCAAAAATGGCTCCCAAACCCCCAAACCTCATCCAAAATTCCCAAAATAATTCCCAAAATTCCCAAAAATAATCCCCAAAATTCCCATTTCCCCAGGGTTCATCACCATGACCCCCCAGCTGTTCATCAACTACAAGCTGCAGTCGGTGGCTCACCTGCCCTGGCGCATGCTCACCTACAAAGCCCTCAACACCTTCATCGACGACCTGTTAGCCTTAGGTCATCAAGATGCCCATGATGTACAGGATAGGCTGCCTCAGAGATGGTAGGGGGGGATTTTGGGGGGCGATTTGGGGGAATTTTCGGGGATTTAGGGGAGATTTGGGGGAATTTTGGGGGATTTGGGGGAGATTTTGAGAATTTTGGGGGGATTTTGGGATGCAGAAGATGCCCATGATGTACAGGATAGGCTGCCTCCCAGAGATGGTAGGGGGAGTTTGGGGGGAATTTGGGGGAGATTTGAGGGGGGATTTGGGGGGAGATTTGGGGAATTTTGGGGATTTGGGGAGATTTTAAGGGAATTTGGGGGGGATTTTGGGGAACTTTGGGGTTTCAGGAGAGATGCCCATGATGTACAGGATAGGCTGCCTCAGAGATGGTAGGGGGGATTTGGGGGAATTCTTGGGGGATTTAGGGAGATTTGGGGGAATTTTGGGGGATTTAGGGGGAGATTTTGAGGGAACTTGGGGGGATTTTGGGGTTGCAGAAGAGATGCCCATGATGTACAGGATAGGCTGCCTCCAGAGATGGTAGGGGGGTTTGGGGGGATTGGGGGGATTTGGAGAGATTTAGGGGAGATTTGGGGTCCTGGGAGGGAGTTTTGGGGTTCCAGAGGGAATTTGGGGGAGATTTTAGGGAATCCTGGGGTTACAGGAGAGATGCCCATGATGTACAGGATAGGCTGCCTCAGAGATGGTAGGGGGGTTTGGGGGGATTTGGGGGAGATTTTGGGGGTACTAGGGGACTTTGGGGATTTTAGGGTTGCAGCAGAGATGCCCATGATGTACAGGATAGGCTGCCTCAGAGATGGTAGGGGGGGATTTGGGGGAGGATTTGGGGGAATTTGGGGAGATTTGGGGAATTTAGGGGATTTGGGGGAGATTTTAAGGGGAATTCCTTGGGGGATTTTGGAGGATTTTGGGGTTGCAGAAGAGATGCCCATGATGTACAGGATAGGCTGCCTCCAGAGATGGTAGGGGGGATTTGGGGGGATTTGGGGGGATTTGAGGGAATTTTGGGGACTGGGGGGATTTTGGTGGGATTTGGGGGATTTTAGGGTTGCAGCAGAGATGCCCATGATGTACAGGATAGGCTGCCTCCAGAGATGGTAGGGGGGATTTGGGGGGATTTGGGGGGAATTTTGGGGGATTTAGGGAGATTTGGGGGAATTTTGGGGGATTTGGGGAGATTTTGAGGAATTTTGGGGGGATTTTGGGATGCAGAAGAGATGCCCATGATGTACAGGATAGGCTGCCTCAGAGATGGTAGGGGGGATTTCGGGGGAGATTTGGGGAGATTTGGGGGTCTTGAGAGGGAGTTTTGGGGTTCTAGAGGGAATTTTGGTGGGATTTCGGGGGGATTTTGGGGTTGCAGAAGAGATGCCCATGATGTACAGGACAGGCTGCCTCAGAGATGGTAGGGGGGGGATTTGGGGGGATTTGGGGGGAATTTGGGGGGATTTGGGGTCCTGGGAGGGAGTTTTGGGGGTTCAGAGGGGAATTTAGGGGCGATTTTGGGGGGATTTTGGGGGATTTTGGGGTTGCAGGAGAGATGCCCATGATGTACAGGACAGGCTGCCTCAGAGATGGTAGGGAGGGATTTTGGGGGGGATTTGGGGGGATTTGGAGGGGATTTGGGGTCCTGGGAGGGAGTTTTGGGGTTCTAGAGGGAATTTGGGTGATTTTGGTGGGATTTTGGGGGATTTTGGGGTTGCAGAAGAGATGCCCATGATGTACAGGACAGGCTGCCCTCAGAGATGGTAGGGAGGGATTTTGGGGGGATTTGGGGTCTTGGGAGGGAGTTTTGGGGGTTCCAGAGGATTTGGGGGAATTTTGAGGAATTTTGGGGGATTTTGGGGTTGCAGGAGAGATGCCCATGATGTACAGGATAGGCTGCCTCAGAGATGGTAGGGGGGATTTGGGGGGGATTTGGGGGGAATTTTGGGGAGATTTGGGGGACCTAGGGGGATTTGGGGGGAGATTTTGGGGGAATTTTGGGGGGATTTTGGAGGATTTTGGGGTTGCAGAAGAGATGCCCATGATGTACAGGATAGGCTGCCTCAGAGATGGTAGGGGGGTTTGGGGGGAATTTGGGGGGAATTTTGGTGGGATTTTGGGGGATTTTGGGGGAATTTTGGGGGGATTTTGGGGGATTTTGGGATTGCCGGGAGAGATGCCCATGATGTACAGGATAGGCTGCCCTCAGAGATGGTAGGGAGGATTTGGGGGGGGATTTGGGGGAGATTTGGGGGATTTAGGGGAGATTTGGGGGAATTTTGGGGGATTTGGGGGAGATTTTGGGGGGATTTTGGGGGAATTTTGGGATTGCAGGAGAGATGCCCGTGATGTACAGGATAGGCTGCCCTCAGAGATGGTAGGGGGGATTTGGGGGGATTTTGGGGGAGATTTAGGGAGATTTGGGGGTCCTGGGAGGGAGTTTTGGGGGTTCCAGAGGGGAATTTTGGGGGGATCTTGGGGAATTTTGGGGGATTTTGGGGTTGCAGGAGAGATGCCCGTGATGTACAGGATAGGCTGCCTCAGAGATGGTAGGGGGGGATTTTGGGGGGGATTTCGGGGGAGATTTGGGGGGATTTGGGGTCTTGAGAGGGAGTTTTGGGGGTTCCAGAGGGGAATTTGGGGGGATTTTTGGGGAATTTTGGGGGGATTTTGGGGTTGCAGCAGAGATGCCCATGATGTACAGGACAGGCTGCCTCAGAGATGGTTTGTGAAGTTTTGGGGGGATTTGGGGTTCCAGAGGGATTTGGGAGTTCTAGACGGGAATTTGGGGGGATTTTGAGGAATTTTGGGGGGATTTTGGGGGAATTTTGGGGTTTCAGGAGAGATGCCCATGATGTACAGGATAGGCTGACTCAGAGATGGTTTGTGAAGTTTTGGGGGGATTTGGGGTTCCAGAGGAGATTTGGGGAGTTCTAGAAGGGAATTTGGGGGGATTTTTAGGGGGAATTTTGGGGGATTTAGATGGGATTTGGGATCCTGGGAGGAAGTTTTGGGGTTCCAGAGGGGATTTGGGGGGGATTTGGGGGTCCTGGGAGGGGATTTGGGGTTGCAGAAGAGATGCCCATGATGTACAGGATAGGCTGCCTCAGAGATGGTAGGGGGGATTTGGGGGGATTTTGGGGAGATTTAGGGGGAGATTTGGGGGTCTTGGGAGGGAGTTTTGAGGTTCCAGAGGGGGAATTTTGGGGGGATTTTGGGGGAATTTTGGGGGATTTTGGGGGTTGCAGGAGAGATGCCCATGATGTACAGGTTAGGCTGCCTCAGAGATGGTAGGGGGGGATTTTGGGGGGGATTTGGGGGAATTTTGGGGGATTTGGGGGAGATTTTGGGGGTTGCAGGAGAGATGCCCATGATGTACAGGACAGGCTGCCTCAGAGATGGTAGGGGGGAATCGGGGAGGATTTGGGGGGATTTGGGGGTCCTGGGAGGGAGTTTTGGGGTTCCAGAGGAAATTTGGGGGGGGGGATTTTGGGGGGATTTTGGGGGTTGCAGAAGAGATGCCCATGATGTACAGGACAGGGCTGCCTCAGAGATGGTAGGGAGGGATTTGGGGGGATTTGGGGGGGATTTGGAGAGATTTAGGGGAGATTTGGGGGTCCTGGGAGGGAGTTTTGGGGTTCCAGAGGGGAATTTGGGGGGGATTTTGGGGGATTTTGGGGTTGCAGGAGAGATGCCCGTGATGTACAGGACAGGCTGCCCTCAGAGATGGTAGGGGGAATTTGGGGGGATTTGGGGAGGATTTAGGGGGGAATTTGGGGTCCTGGGAGGGAGTTTTGGGCTTCCAGAGGGGAATTTGGGGGGGGATTTTCGGGGGATTTCGGGGGAGATTTGGAGGGGATTTGGGGGTCCTGGGAGGGAGTTTTGGGGGTTCTAGAGGGAATTTGGGTGATTTTGGTGGGATTTTGGGGGATTTTGGGGTTGCAGAAGAGATGCCCATGATGTACAGGATAGGCTGCCTCAGAGATGGTAGGGGGGGTTGGGGGGGGGGAATTTTGGGGGAAATTTTGGGGGGATTTGGGGGAGATTTGGGGTCCTGGGATGGAGTTTGGGGGTTCCAGAGGGGATTTGGGGATCCTGGGAGGGGGATTTTGGGAACTCTAGAGGGAGTTTGGGGAGTTCAGAAAGGGAAATTTGGGGTTCTAGAGGGGATTGGGGGATGCCAGGCTGGAATTTGGGGGCTCCCAGAAAGGAAATTTTGGATCCCTGGCTGGGAATTTGGGGGATCCCAGGCTGGAATTTTGGTATTCCAGGCAGAAATTTGGGGGATCCCAGACAGGAATTTTGGAATTCCAGAGGGGAATTTGGGGATTTAAGATGGAATTTGGGGGATCCCAGGCTGGAATTCTGGAATTCCAGAAGGAAATTTGGGGATTCCAGACAGGAATTTGGGGGATTTAAGATGGAATTTTGGAATTCCAGAAGGAAATTTGGAGATTTAAGATGGAATTTGGGGTTCCCAGGCTGGAATTCGAGGATTCCAGGCAGGAATTTGGGGATCCCAGGCTGGAATTTTGGGATTCCAGAGGGGAATTTGGGGATTCCAGACAGGAATTTGGGGATTTAAGATGGAATTTGGAATCCCAGGCTGGAATTTTGGAATTCCAGAAGGAAATTTGGAGATTCCAGGCTGGAATTTTGGAATTCCAGAGGGGAATTTGGGGATTTAAGATGGAATTTGGGGATTTAAGATGGAATTTGGGTTCCCAGGCTGGAATTCGAGGATTCCAGGCAGGAATTTGGGGATCCCAGGCTGGAATTTTGGAATTCCAGAGGGGAATTTGGAATTCCAGACAGGAATTTGGGGATTTAAGATGGAATTTGGGGGATCCCTGGCTGGAATTTTGGAATTCCAGAAGGAAATTTGGAGATTCCAGACAGGAATTTGGGATCCCAGGCTGGAATTTTGGAATTCCAAAAGGGAATTTGGGGATTTAAGATGGAATTTCGGGGATCCCAGGCTGGAATTTTGGAATTCCAGAGGGGAATTTGGGGATTTAAGATGTAATTTGGGGATCCCAGGCTGGAATTTTGGAATTCCACAAGGAAATTTGGGGATTTAAGATGGAATTTTGGAATTGCAGACAGGAATTTGGGGATCCCAGGCTGGAATTTTGGAATTCCAGAGGGGAATTTGGGGATTCCAGACAGGAATTTGGGATCCCAGGCTGGAATTTTGGAATTCCAGAAGGGGAATTTGGGGATTCCAGGGAGGAAATTTTTGAATTCCAGGCTGGAATTTTGGAATTCCACAAGGAAATTTGGGGATTTAAGATGGAATTTGGGGATCCCAGGCTGGAATTTTGGAATTCCAGAAGGGAATTTGGGGATTTAAGATGGAATTTTGGAATTCCAGACAGGAATTTGGGGATCCCAGGCTGGAATTTTGGAATTCCAGAGGGGAATTTGGGGATTTAAGATGGAATTTGGGATCCCAGGCTGGAATTTTGGAATCCCAGGCTGGAATTCGGGTTCCCCCATCCCTCCCCCCTTTCCCCCCGCCGGAATTCCCTGAGGAATTCCCTGAGTAATTCCCCGGATTTCCCGTTTCCAGACGTGGTGTTCTTCATTTACCTCTACCAGCGCTGGATCTACCGCGTGGATCCCACGCGTCAACGAGTTCGGGGGCACCGGGGAGACCCCCAAACCCCCGCGGGCCCCTCCCCCACAGCGCTGCCCCCCGCCCCTCCCCCCGCCCCAAAAACCCCCCGAGGACAAGAAGAAGAGATTAACCCTCCCCACCCCACCACCAGCACATTCCCAAAAAAACAAAACAAAACAAAACAAAAAACAACACAAAAAAATCGAATTTTTTTTTTTTCTCCTCCCTTCCTCCCCTAAAAATTTTAAAAATAAAAAAAAAAAAGGGGGGAGGGGGGAGGGCAGCGGCGGGTGGGGGGCGGGGTGGGCGTGGCCTCCTGGGTTTCCCGCGTTCCCATTGGTCAGCCCGGGATTTTTGGGGAGGGTTTTGGGGCCTCTCGGTGTCGCCTCCCGGTTTTTTTGGGTTTTGTTTTTTTTGTCACGTCCCCGTCGTGCTCCATCCATCGTCGTCCGCTGTGGTAGGAAAAGTGTCCGCGGAGCCATAAAGAGCTGATTTCACCCCAAAAAATTCCATTGATGCGCTTCCTTTCTGAAATTCCCTCCCCTTTTTAGGGTTTCCCGGGGATTTGGTGTTTTCCCTGCTTTTTTGGGGGGTTTCCTTATTTTTTAAATTTTTTTCCATCTTTTTTGTGGAGTATTTCCATTTTTTTAGAGGCGTTTTCCGAATTTTTGGGGGGTACTTCCCACCCTTTTTGGGGGGATTTTTCTCATTTCTTGGGAGCTTTTTCCCGCTTTTTTGGCAATTTTTCCCAGTTCTTGGAAGGGTATTTCCACTTTTGGGGTTTTATTCCAAATTTTGGGAGGATTTTTCCCACTTTCGTGGGAAGGTGTTTCCACTTTTTGGCGATTTTCCCACTTTTGGGGGGGCTTTTCCCATTTCTTGGGAGGGTATTTCCCCTTTGGGGATTTTTTTTCTGCATTTTGGGGGATTTTCCCATTTCTTAGGGAGTATTTCCCTTTTTGGGGGCTTTTCCCCACTTTTTGGTTTTTTTCCCATTTCTTGGGAAGGTACTTCCCGCTTTTGGAGGATTTTTCCTCACATTTTGGGGAGATTTTCTCACTTTTGGGGGTTCTTCCATTTTTTGGGGGCCATTTCCTACATTTTGGGGAGATTTTTTCCATTCCTTGGGGCTTTTTCCCATTTTTGGGGGGATTTTCCCATTTTTGGGGGATTTTCCCATTTTTGGGGGGTATTTTCCCACCAATTTAGGATTTTCCCAATTTTGGGGAAAAACCCGGGGGATTTTCTTCCTTTGGGGGGTCCCCACATTTTGGGGGTATTTCCCACTTTTTGCGTTTTTTTCCCAATTTTTGTGGGATTTTCCCACTTTTTTTTTGCATGGAAAAAATCGCCTGGGGTGGAGCCGGAGCTCCAGGGATGAGGGAGCCCAAATTTGGGGAGGGGATCCTGGGAATTTGGGAAAGTTCCAGGAATTTGGGGAAGGGTCCCTGGAGTTTTGGGAGGGAGATCCCGGGAATTTGGGGAGGGGTCTCGGGGAATTTGGGGAGGGGTCCCGGAAGGTTCGGTAATTTTGGGGGTGTCCCGGTAATTTTTGGGGGTTCGGGTAATTTTGGGGGGTCCCAGTAATTTTGGGGGGTTCGGTAATTTTGGGGGGTTCGGGTAATTTTGGGGGGTTCGGGTAATTTTGGGGTCCCGGTAATTTGGGGGGTTCCGGTAATTTGGGGGTCCCGGTAATTTTGGGGTCCCGGTAATTTTGGGGGGTTCCGATAATTTTGGGGGGGTTCCGGGAATTTTGGGGTCCCGGTAATTTTGGGGGGTTCCGGTAATTTTGGGGGTGTCCCGGTAATTTTGGGGGGTCCCAGTAATTTTGGGGGTGTCCCGGTAATTTTGGGGGGGTTCCGGTATTTTAGGGGGGTCCCGGTAATTTTGGGGGGTCTCAGTAATTTTGGGGGGTCCCGGTAATTTTGGGGGTGTCCCGGTAATTTTGGGGGGGTTCCGGTAATTTTGGGGGGGGGTTCCGGTAATTTTGAGGGGTTCCGGTAATTTTGGGGGGGTCCCAGTAATTTTGGGGGTTCCGGTATTTTTGGGGGGTTCCGGTAATTTTGGGGTCCCAGTAATTTTGGGGGGTTCCGGTAATTTTGGGGGGTTCCGGTAATTTTGGGGGGTTCCGGTAATTTTTGGGGGGTTCCGGTATTTTTGGGGGTGTTCCGGTAATTTTGGGGGGTTCGGTAATTTTTGGGGGGTTCGGGTAATTTTGGGGGGTTCCGGTAATTTTGGGGGGGGTCCCAGTAATTTTGGGGGTCCCGGTAATTTTGGGGGTTCCGGTAATTTTGGGGGGTCCCAGTAATTTTGGGGGTTCCGGTATTTTTGGGGGTTCCGGTAATTTTTGGGGGTCCCGGTAATTTTGGGGGTTTCGGTAATTTTGGGGGGTTCCGGTAATTTTAGGGGGTTCCGGGGGTCTCCCCGTGTCCCCTCCTCCCTCCTCCCGCCGGTCACGTGTCTCGCGCGGCGGCCCCGCCCTCGGCCACGTGAGCCCGCGTGCAGGCCCCGCCCCCTCACGTGTCCCAGCACCGGCCCCGCGCCCGCACGTGGCGCGCGGGGAGCACGTGACCCTAAAGGGGGAGCTCTGATTGGTCACCGGAGCTGTCGGTCAAACTTGGGGGCGGGGCGGGGCGGGGCTTGGGGATTCGGCCCCAGAACCGGGACCGGAGCCCCCGAACGGAGAACGGGACCGGGACTGGGACCCCCGAACGGGACCGAGATCGGGACCGGGACCCCGAACAGGGACCGAGACCGGGACCAGGGACCGGGACCCCCGAACGGGACCGAGACCGGGACCAGGACCGGGACCCCGAACGGGACCGGAACCTCCGAACGGGACCGGGACTGGGATTGGAATCCCCTGATCGGGATCGGGACCCCCTGAACGGGACCGGGACTGGGACCGGGACCCCCGAACGGGACCGAGACCGGGACCGGGACCGGGACTGGAACCCCCTGATCG
>JAPFBE010000392.1:0-55201 GCA_034336665.1 Luscinia megarhynchos | reverse complement strand
CCCTGGAGTTCGTCGAGTATCCCAGATCCGGGAATTTGGGGAATTTTGGGGAATTTTGGGGAATTTTGGGGAATTTTGGGGGTTTTTTGGGAGGGGATTTGGGGCTTTCGGGGGGATTTTGGGGCTCAGTGTAGGAGGTTTTGAGGTTCCCAGGAGCATTTCGGGGAGCCCAGGTGAGCCCAGGTGAGCTCAGGTGAGCCCAGGTGAGCTCTGGGCTGGGTTCAGGTGCATTTCAGGCTCTCCAGGTGTGGTTTAAATGGATTTTGGGGTGGATTTTGGGGATTTTGGGGAGCCCAGGTGAGCCCAGGTGAGCTCTGGGCTGGGTTCAGGCGCATTTCAGGTGCCCCAGGTGTGGTTTGTGTGGATTTTGGGGTGGATTTTGGGGATTTTGGGGAGCCCAGGTGAGCCCAGGTGAGCCCAGGTGTGCCCAGGTGAGCTCAGGTGAGCTCTGGGCTGGGTTCAGGAAGATTTGAGGCTCCCAGGTGAGGTTTGAGTGGATTTTGGGGTGGATTTTGGGGATTTTGAGGTGCCCAGGTGTGCCCAGGTGAGCCCAGGTGAGCTCAGGTGAGCTCTGGGCTGGGTTCAGGTGCATTTCAAGCTCTCCAGGTGTGGTTTGAGTAGATTTTGGGGTGGATTTTTTTTGGTTTTTGGGTGGATTTCGGGTTCCCAGGTGAGCCCAGGTGAGCCCTTGACGCGCAGGTACAACAAGCGCCAGCTGAGCCAGGTGTGAGGGGGGTGGGGTTTGGGATTTGGGGTGGATTTTGGGGTGCATTTTGGGGTTTTTGGGTGGATTCTCGGGTTTCTGGGTGGATTTTTGGGGGTGGATTTTGGGGTTTTTGGGGGCCCAGGTGTGCCCAGGTGTGGCCAGGTGAGCCCTTGACGCCAAGTAGGTACAACAAGCTGCACTGAGCCAGGTGTGAGTGGGGTGGGGTTTGGGATTTGGGGTGGGTTTTGGATCGATTGTGGGTTTTTGTGGGTGGGTTTTTGGGGTGGATTTGGGGTTTTTGAGGGCCCAGGTGAGCCAGGTGAGCCCTTGACGCGCAGGTACAACAAGCGGCAGCTGAGCCGCGTTTACCCCAAGGGCACCCGCGTGGACTCGTCCAACTTCCACCCGCAGCTCTTCTGGAACGCCGGCGTGCAGATGGCAGCTCTCAACTTCCAGAGCCTGGGTGAGCGCACCTGGGCACACCTGGGGGCACCTGGGGGCACCTGGGCACACCTGGGGGCACCTGGGGGCACCTGGGGGCACCTGGGATACACCTGGGGGCACCTGGGGGCACCTGGGTGTACCTGGGCACACCTGGGATACACCTGGGATACACCTGGGATACACCTGGGCACACCTGGGCACACCTGGGGGCACCTGGGGCACCTGGGGGCACCTGGGACACACCTGGGATACACCTGGGATACACCTGGGATACACCTCGGCACACCTGGGACACACCTGGGGGCACCTGGGCACACCTGGGACACACCTGGGGGGCACCTGGGATACACCTGGGGGCACCTGGGATACACCTGGGGGCACCTGGGGGCACCTGGGATACACCTGGGGGCACCTGGGATACACCTGGGGGCACCTGGGATACACCTGGGATATACCTGGGATACACCTGGGGGCACCTGGGATACACCTGGGGGCACCTGGGATACACCTATGACACAGCTGGGGGCATCTGGGCGCTCCATTTTTCACCCCAAAACACACCTGGGCACACCTGTCACACCTGTCCATGTCTCACCTATCTCTCACCTGTCCCACCTGTGTGTATCTCACCTGTCCCAGACGTGCTCCCCTGCAGCTGAACCTGGGGCTGTCTCACCTGTCCATATCTCACCTGTCTCACCTGTCTCAACTGTCTCACCTGTCCCACCTGTCTCACCTGTCCCATTCCTGTCTCACCTGTCTCACCTGTCCCAGACGTGCCCCCTGCAGCTGAACCTGGGGCTGTCACACCTGTCTCACCTGTCCATATCTCACCTGTCTCACCTGTCCCATACCTGTCTCACCTGTCCCACCTGTCCCAGACGTGCCCCTGCAGCTGAACCTGGGGCTCTTCGAGGCCAACGCCGGCGCCGGGTTCCTGCTCAAGCCGGAGCCGCTGCGGCGCCGCGACAAAACCTTCGACCCGTTCGTGGAGGAGCGGCTGGACGGGATCGTGGCCAACACCCTGCGGGTGCAGGTGAGCCCAAAACACACCTGGGGAGCCAAAAATACACCTGGGGGAACCCCCAAAAACCCCAAAAAACCTGCCCCAAAACTACCAAAGCCTGCCCCAAAACTCCAAACCAGGGCTGGACGGGATCGTGGCCAACACCCTGCGGGTGCAGGTGAGCCCAAAACACACCTGGGGGAATCAAAAAATACACCTGGGGAATCAAAAATTCACCTGGGGAACCCAGAAAACCCCAAAACTGCCCAAAAAACTGCCCCAAAACCACCAAAACCTGCCCCAAAACCCCAAACCAGGGCTGGACGGGATCGTGGCCAACACCCTGCGGGTGCAGGTGAGCCAAAACACACCTGGGGAGCCAAAAATACACCTGGGGAACCCCAAAAACCCAAAAAACCTGCCCCAAAACTACCAAAGCCTGCCCCAAAACTCCAAACCAGGGCTGGACGGGATCGTGGCCAACACCCTGCGGGTGCAGGTGAGCCAGGAGCACACCTGGGGAATCAAAAATTCACCTGGGGAACCCAGAAACCCCAAAAACTGCACAAAAAACTGCCCCAAAACCACCAAAACTTGCCCCAAAACCCCAAACCAGGGCTGGACGGGATCGTGGCCAACACCCTGCGGGTGCAGGTGAGCCAAAATCACACCTGGGGATCCAAAATCACACCTGGGGAATCAAAAACCACAGAAAACTGCCCCAAAACCTGCCCCAAAACCCCAAACCGGGGCTGGAGGGGATCGTGGCCACGCCCTGCGGGTGCAGCTGAGCCAGGAACCCCCAAAACATACCTGAGGTTTTTGGCTGTCCAGGTGCTCTCGGGTCATTCCTCTCTGATCGGCACTGCCGGGTTTGGGGCAGGTTTGGGGCGGTTTTTGGGGTTAATCTGGGGCGGTTTTTGGTGCAGTTTAGGGGTGATTTTTGGGGTTGTTTAGGGGTGATTTTTGGGATTATATTGGGATAATTTTTGGGTTTATTTTGGCTGTCCAGGTTCCCTCGGGGCAGTTCCTGACCGAGCAGCCTGCGGGGTTTGGGGCGGGGTTTGGGGTCAATTAGTTGTTCCACAGCGGGGTTTTTGGGATTTTGGGGTTTTTGGGGTCCCCCATTCCGATTTTGGGGTGATTTTGGCTGTTTTTGGCTGTCCAGGTTCTCTCGGGTCAGTTCCTGACTGAGCGGCCTGCGGGGTTTGGGGCGGGGTTTGGGGCGGGGTTTGGGGTCAGTCTGTTGTTCCACAGCGGGGTTTTTTGGGATTTTGGGGTTTTTGGGGTCCCCCATTCCGATTTTGGGGTGATTTTGGGTTTATTTTGGTTATTTTTGGCTGTCCAGGTTCTCTCGGGGCAGTTCCTGACCGAGCACCGCTGCGGGTTTGGGGCAGGGTTTGGTGCAGTTTAGGGGTGATTTTTGGGGGTTTTTTGGGGTGATTTTTGGGTTATTTCGGGGTGATTTTGGGGTGATTTTGGCTGTTTTTGGCTGTCCAGGTTCTCTCGGGTCAGTTCCTGACTGAGCGGCCTGCGGGGTTTGGGGCGGGGTTTGGGGTCAGTTTGTTGTCCCACAGCGGGGTTTTTGGGATTTTGGGGTTTTTGGGATTTTGGGGTTTTTTGGGACCCCCATTCCGATTTTGGGGTTTATTTTGGCTGTTTTTGGGGTTGCAGGTGCTCTCGGGGCAGTTCCTGACCGAGCGCCGCTGCGGGTTTGGGGCAGGGTTTGGGGTCAGTTTGATGTTCCACAGCGGGAATTTTGGGATTTTGGGGTTTTTGGGATTTTGGGGTTTTTGGGGTCCCCCATTCCGATTTTTGGGTGATTTTGGGATTATTTTGGGGTTGCAGGTGCTGTCGGGGCAGTTCCTGACCGAGCGCCGCTGCGGGGTGTTCGTGGAGCTCGAGCTGTTCGGGCTCCCGGTGGACACGCGGCGGCGGCTGCGCACGCGCACGAGCCAGGGGCACGCCTTCAACCCGGTGTGGGACGAGGAGCCGCTGGAACTGGGAAAGGTAACTGGGGAAACTGGGATGGACTGGGATGGACTGGGAACGCTGCTCAACCCGGGTGTGGAGGGAGGAGCCGCTGGAGCTGGGAAAGGTAACTGGGGAAACTGGGATGGACTGGGATGGACTGGGCACGCCTTCAACCCGTGTGGGAGGAGGAGCCGCTGGAACTGGGAAAGGTAACTGGGGAAACTGGGATGGACTGGGATGGACTGGGCACGCCTTCAACCCCGTGTGGGGAGGAGGAGCCGCCTGAGCTGGGAAAGGTAACTGGGGAAACTGGGATGGACTGGGATGGACTGGGCACGCCTTCAACCCGGTGTGGGAGGAGGAGCCGCTGGAGCTGGGAAAGGTAACTGGGGAAACTGGGATGGACTGGGATGGACTGGGAACGCCTTCAACCCGGTGTGGGAGGAGGAGCCGCTGGAACTGGGAAAGGTAACTGGGGAAACTGGGATAAACTGGTATGGAGTGGGGAACGCTGCTCAACCCGGTGTGGGAGGAGGAGCCCCTGGAACTGGGGAAAGGTAACTGGGGGAAACTGGGATGGACTGGGATGGACTGGGAGCAGCGTTCAACCCGGGTGTGTGGGACGAGGCAGCTGGAACTGGGAAAGGTAACTGGGGAAACTGGGATGGACTGGGATAAACTGGGAGGAACAAACGTGGTGATTTTGGGGTGAGAAACGCAGATTTTAGAGACAAAAATGGCGCCTGGGTGTCCCTGGGGGATCTCAGGGTGTCCCCAGGTGTGCCCCAGGTGTGCCCAGGTGTGCCCCAGGTGTGCCCCAGGTGCCCCAGGTGTGCTCCAGGTGTGCCCCCAGGTGCCCCAGGGTGCCCCAGGTGTGCCCAGGTGTGCCCAGGTGTCGCCCCAGGTGTGCCCTCAGGTGTGCCCAGGTGTGCCCCAGGTGTGCCCCCAGGTGTGCCCCCAGGTGTGCCCAGGTGTGCCCCAGGTGTGCCCAGGTGTATCCCAGGTCTATCCGAGGTGCCCCAGGTGCCCCAGGTTTATATCCCAGGTGTGCCCAGGTGTGCCCCCAGGTGTGCCCAGGTGTATCCCAGGTGTGCCCAGGTGCCCCAGGTGCCCCCAGGTTTATATCCCAGGTGCTCCCCAGGTGTGTCCCTCCCCAGGTGGTGCTCCCCGCCCTCACGCCTCCCCATGGCGTGGCAGCCCACGAGGAGGGGCATGGCTCCCTGGGCCAGCGAGGCTGCTCAGGTGGCGACTAAGCTCAGGTGAGACGCAGGTGGGACGGGGGACAGGTGGGACAGGTGGGACAGGGACAGGTGGGACAGGTGGGACAGGTGAGACAGGTGTGGGACAGGTGAGACAGGTGTGGGACAGGTGGGACAGGTGGGACAGGTGGGACAGGTGGGACAGGACAGGTGGGACAGGTGAGACAGGTGTGGGACAGGTGGGACAGGTGGGACAGGAGGAACAGGAGGGACAGGTGGGACAGGGACAGGTGAGACAGGTGAGACAGGTGAGACACGGCAGGTGGGATGGGTGGGACAGGACAGGTGGGACAGGGACAGGTGAGACACGGCAGGTGGGATGGGTGGGACAGGTGGGACAGGGACAGGTGGGACAGGTGAGACAGGGACAGGTGAGACACGGCAGGTGGAACAGGTGGAACAGGTGGACAGGTGTGGGACAGGTGGGACAGGTGGGACAGGTGTGGGACAGGTGTGGGACAGGTGGGACAGGTGAGGGGACAGGTGAGGGGGGTCAGGGGGTTCCTGGGGCCCCAGTGTCCCCCGTGGTCACCTAGGGCCCTGCCCCCCAGGTGTCACCCGCCCCTCCCCAGGTGGCCACCGCCCCCCAGGTGTCACCCCGCCCCCCTCCCCAGGTGTCACCCCGCCCCCAGCCACTCGCCCCTCCCCCGGTGTTACTCCCCGCCCTCCCCCCCAGGCTATCACTACCTGCCGCTAGGCTGAGAGCAACCAGCCCCCTGCTGCTGCCAGCGCTGCTGCTGCTCACCTGGGCAGTGACCACGTGCCCGAGGGGCACCGAGGTAACGCCTGGGACACACCTGGGGGCAAACACATCTGGGGGAGCAAACACACCTGGGGGGCTGGGACACACCTGAACACCTGGGGACAGCTGGGACACACCTGGGACACCTTGGGAGGAGGAACAAACACACCTGGGACACACCTGGGGGAGCAAACACACCTGGGGGGCTGGGACACACCTGGGGGGCTGGGACACACCTGGGGGAGGAAACACACCTGGGGGCTGGGACACACCTGGGGGCTGGGACACACCTGGAACACCTGGGGACAGCTGGGACACACCTGGGGGCTGGGACACACCTGGGGGGCTGGGACACACCTGGGGGGAGGAACACACCTGGGGGGCTGGGACACACCTGGGGGGCTGGGACACACTGGGGGGCTGGGACACACCCGTGGGACACACCTGGGGGGCTGGGACACACCTGGGACACCTTGGGAGTGAGGAAACAAACACACCTGGAACACACCTGGGGGACCCAAAAACACCCGGGGGATTTTGGGGTTCGCTTCTGGGGTGTCCCCTAGGGGGTTCCCCCATTTTGGGGATTTTCCTTCACTTTTTGGGTTTTTCTCCATTTTAGATTTCCCACCTCGGGGGTTTCTCTGCTGTTTTTGGGGGTTTCTCCCCGTTTTGGGGTTTTTTTTCTCCCCATTTTTTGTGGAATTTCTCCCCCATTTTGGGGGGCGGTTCTCCCATTTTTGGGGATCCACCCCCATTTTGGAGTCCGTGACTCCATTTTTGGGTGTCCTGACCCATTTTTGGGTCCCTGACCCGTTTTTGGGGGTCCCTGACCCGTTTTTAGTCCCTGACCCCGCTTTTTTGGGGTCCCTGATCCGTTTTCGGGGTCCCTGACCCTGCTTTTCGGGGGTCCCTGACCCGTCTTTCGGGTCCCTGACCCCATTTTTCGTCCCAGACTCACGCCCAGGCGCTGACCAACCCCGATCCGCACCAGTCGCTGCTCGAGCGGCGGCAGCAGCGCTGCGAGCGCTGCTGGGGACCCTGAGTGTGCCCTCAAAAATCGGGCACCCCAGAATCCGGGGGTTCCCTAAAATCTGGGGACCAAAATCTGGGGACCCAAATCTGGGGGACCCAAATCTGGGGGTCCCCAAAACTGGGGACCCAACCGGGGGGCTGGGAGGGGAATTCAGGGGAAATTCGGGAGTTTGGGGGGTTTGGGGGGAATTTGGGGGATTTTGGGGGATCCTGGGGAATTTGGGGGAAGCCCGGGGAATTTTGGGGGTTCCCAAAGATTTTGGGGGTCCTTGGGGTTCTGAGCGAGGGGCCTGGGAGAATTTCTGGGGTGTTCTGAGAGGGTTTGGGGGATTTGGGGATTTTGGGGGTTTCCAGGGGATTTGGGGCTCCCAGGTGAATTTGCGCCCCCAGGTGAATTTTCGCTTTCCAGGTGAATTTTGGGGCGTCCCCGGCCGTTTTTGGGGTGCCCTGACCCCCTCTCCCCCAGGACGCTCGAGAGGCCCCGGCAGAGTCTCGGGGGCTCCCGGGTTTGGGGGTCCCCGCCCTCTCCCCGAGCCCCGCGCCCTCCCCCGGCCCCCCGCCCCAGGTAGGTGGGGGAGGGCGGGCGCCCCCAGATTTTGGGGGTTCCCAAATTTTGGCTGATTTCGGGGTCCTTCCCCAGGGCAGCTGAGCTGACTCTCATCGCCTCCCGTGCTGACAGGTGACTCAAACGGGACCCCAAAGCCTCAAAACGGGGGCCCCAAATCCTCCCAAAACGGGACCCTCAAACCCCCCAAAAACGGGACCCCAAAAGCCCCCCAAAACGGGGGACCCCAAAATCCCCCAAAAACGGGACCCCAAACCCCCCAAAACGGGACCCCAAATCCCCCAAAAACGGGACCCCAAACTCCCCAAAAACGGGACCCCCAAAACTCTTAAAACGGGACCCCAAACCCCCAGAACGTGGACCCCAAATCCCCCAGCGGGACTCCCAAAGCCCCTAAAACGGGACTCCCCAAACCCCCAAAAACGGGACCCCTAAATCCCCTAAAACGGGACCCCAAAGCCCCTCAACGGGATCCCAAAATCCCCAAAAACTGTTCCCAAATCCCCCTAACGTGGACCCCCAAATCCCCCGTATCTGAGACTCCCAAGCCCCTAAAATGGATCCCCAAATCCCCCAAAGCGGGACCCCAAATCCCCCTAAAAATCTGAGATCCCCAAAGCCCCCAAAACCGCGTGGTTTCTGGGGCATTCCCCCTGAACCCTCAGGTCCCCAAATCCCCCTGGCTCACCTGGGCCAGGTGTGAGCCCCCGATTTTGGTTTTTGGGGCTCCCTGGGGCTCGGGCGGATTTGGGGTGATTTGGGTGATTTTTGGGGTGATTTTTGGCTCATTTTGGGGAGATTTTGGGAGGTTTCGGAGTGATCTGGGGTGATTTGGGGTGATTCTGGGTTCGCTTCGGTGATTTTGGGCTCATTTTGAGTAGTTTTGGGTTATTTTGGCTGATTTGGGCTGATTGTGGGCTGGTTTCTTGGGGTGATTTTGGGTGGTTTTGAGCTGATTCTGGGGTGATTTCGGGAGATTTTTCGCCGCTTTTGTGGTGGTTTTTGGGTTGATTTTGGCCGATTTCGGCGTGGTTTTGGGCCGACTCGGCGGTTTTGGCTGATTTCGGGCGGTTTTCGGCTGGTTTTGGCCGATTTCGGCCGGTTTTAGACGATTTCGCCCGATTTTGGCTGATTTCGGGCGGCTTTTGGCTGATTTCGGCGGGTTTCGCCGATTTTGGCTGATTCCGGCCGGTTTTGGCCGATTTCGGGCGGTTTTCGGGCGGTTTTCGGGCTAGTTTTTGGCTGATTTCGGCGGGTTTCGCCGATTTTGGCTGATTTCGGCGGTTTTTGCTGATTTCAGGCGGTTTTGGCCGGTTTTTGGCTGATTTCGGGCCGGTTTTGGCCGTTTTTGGCCGATTTTGGCTGATTTCGGGCCGGTTTTGGCCGGTTTTGGGCGCAGAGGTGTCCCCCGAGCCGCTTGGAGACGCCCCGCAGCAACCGCTGGTTCCTGAAGCTGCTGCAGCGCAGCGCCACACCCGGAGCCGCCGCGGAAGAAACACCTGAGGAGACTGCTGCACCTGCACCGCACAGGTGAGCCAAAACAGCCCCCAAAATATCCCCAAAAATATCCCAAAACACCTGCGGCGGCTGCTGCACCCGCACCGCGGCCAGGTGAGCCAAAACAGCCAAAAACACCCAAAAACTGCCCCAAAACACCTGCGGGCGGCTGCTGCACCTGCACCGCACAGGTGAGCCAAAACAGCCCCAAAATATCCTGCAAAAAATATCCCAAAAACACTCCGCGGAGACTGCTGCACCTGCACCGCACAGGTGAGCCAAAACAGCCAAAACACCCAAAACTGCCCCAAACTGCCCCAGAAAACACCTGAGGAGACTGCTGCACCTGCACCGGCACAGGTGTGAGCCAAAAACAGCCCCAAAATATCCCAAAAAATATCCCAAAACACCTGAGTGAGACTGCTGCACCTGCACCGCACAGGTGAGCCAAAACAGCCAAAAACACCCAAAACTGCCCCAAAACTGCCCTAAAACACCTGAGGAGACTGCTGCACCTGCACTCGCACAGGTGAGCCAAAAACAGCCCCAAAAGAATATCCCAAAAATATCCCAAAAAATATCCCAAAAAATATCCCAAAAATATCCCAAAAACACCTGGGGCGGCTGCTGCACCTGCACCGGCACAGGTGAGCCAAAAACAGCCAAAAACACCCAAAACCAGCCAAAAACAGCCAAAAACTGCCCCAAAAACACCTGCGGCGGCTGCTGCACCTGCACCGGCACAGGTGAGCCAAAAACAGCCAAAAACTGCCCCAAAAATATCCCAAACACCTGGGGCTGCTGCATATGCACCGCACAGGTGAGCCGAAAACAGCCCCAAAATATCCAAAAACATCCCAAAAAATCCCACTTTTGGGGTTTCCCCTGAATTTTGGAATTTCCCAATTTTGGGGTTTTCAGGTTTGGGGATTTTGGGATTTCTGGATTTTTGAGTTTCGAATTTTGGGATTTCTCTGAATTTTGTGCTTTCCCCGATCTTTTGGGTTCCCCTGATTTTGTGAGGTTTCCCCGATTTTGGGTTCCCTGATTTCGAGGTTCCCCTGAATTTTGGGTTTCCCCATTTCGGGTTTCCCCGATTTTGGGTTCCTAAATTTTGGGGTTCCCTGATTTTGGGTTCCCCTGAATTTCGGGTTTCCCCATTTCCCCGTTCCCCTGAATTTGGGTTTCCCCATTTTCGGGGTTCCTGATTTTGGGTCCCTGATTTTGGGTCCTGGCCCCGCCCCAGCGCCGAGGCGGCGCCGCTGCTGCGGCTGCGGGAGGAGCAGAAACAGCTGGAACTGGGCCGGAGACGGAGCAGCTGCGGGAGGTACTCGGGGCACTGGGAGGGACTGGGAGGGGACTGGGGGAACTGGGCCGGAGACGGGAGCAGCTGCGGGAGGTACTGGGGCACTGGGAGGGACTGGGAGGGACTGGGGGGACTGGGGAACTGGGAGAGGGACTGGGATGGACTGGGAGGGACTGGGGGGAACTGGGAGGGACTGGGAGAGGGACTAGGGGATGGACTGGGGACTGGGGAAGCTGGGAGGGACTGGGAGGGACTGGGAGAGGGACTGGGATGGACTGGGGGGACTGGGGGGCTGGGAGGGACTGGGGGCACTGGGGGAACTGGGAGGGTCTGTACTGGTCTATACCACACCTCACACTGGTCCATACTGGTCCATACCTCGCTTTATACTGGTCCATACTCGTTTATACTGGTCCATGCTGGTCCCACTGGTCCATACTGGTCCTACTGGTCCATACTGGTCCAAGACTGGTGCAGGCCCAGCAGCTGCTGCAGGAGGTCAGCCTGTGAGGCTCAGGCCCAGCCTGCTGGCTGCCTGTGACCAGTGAGAGGTACTGGGGAACTGGGAGGGACTGGGGAACTGGGGACTGGGAGAAATGGGAGGGAACTGGGAGGGACTGGGGGAACTGGGGGCAAAACCCGAGGATTCGGATGATTTTGGGTGATTTTAGGTTCATTTTTGGATGATTTTGGGATGATTTTTAGGCCCATTTTGCATTTGGGATAATTTTGGGGTGATTTTGGGATAATTTTTTGGGGTGATTTTAGGTTTATTTTGGGTGATTTTAGGTGGGTCTAGGCTTCATTTAGGATGATTTCTGGGCCCATCATTTTAGGGGCGATTTTGGGATGATTTTTGGGGTGATTTTTAGGTTCATTTTGAATTATTTTTGGGGTGGCGCTTGGGTTCATTTAGGAGGATTTTTGGGGTGATTTTGGGGTGATTCTGGGTGATCTCGGATGATTTTTGGGGGTGATTTTGGGCTCATTTTGGGTTCATTTTTGGGCTCATTTTTGGGGTGATTTTGGGATGATTTTGGGTTTCTGGCCCCAGGAGAAGAAGGAGCTGCAGAAGATTCCTGGAGCCGGAGGCCCACAGCAGCATCAGCGAAGCGCCCTGGGGTCGGGAGTCTGGGGATTCGGGGAATTTGGGGAATTTGGGGGCTCTGGGGTCCCAAGGGGCTTCTTTGGGGGAAACTCTGGAATTTGGGGGCCCTGGGGTGGGTCTGGTGTCCCTGGGGGTCCTGGGTGAATTTGGTGAATTTTGGGCCCCGGGGTGATTTTTGGGGTTTGGGGTGTCTGGTCAGGTTTGGGAGGGGTCTGGGGGTGCTGCCCTGCCCCCAAAATCGCCCCTCCCCAGGAGCTGCCCGAGATCAACCAGCGCCACATCAACGAAGTCGGGTGACCTCGATCCGCAGGGTGAGCCCACAAACGAAATCACCCCAAAAACACCCCTAAAACACCCTGAAACACCCCAAAATCACCCCAAAAACTGCCAAAAACTGCCAAAACACCCCCGAAAACACCCCCAAAAACACTCCAAAACACCCCAAAAATCACCCCAAAAACACCCCAAAAACCCACCAAAAGCGCCCCTAAAACTGCTAAAAACACTAAACTGCCAAAACAATTCGAGAAAACACCCAAAGAATAGCAAAAACACCCCAAAAGGCCAGCCCAAAATCACTTGCAGCACTGAGCCAGTTTTGGGGTCCCTGACCCGTTTTTTGGGGTGCTGTTTTGTGGTTTTTGGGGAGCAGCTGGAGGAGGCCTTGGCAGCTGGAGCCAGTCCTGACCCGTTTTTGGGGGTGCTGTTTTGGGGTCCTGGCTGTTTTGGGAGTCCCTGTACATTTTGGGGTGCTGTTTTTTGGGGGCAGCTGGAGGGAGGCAGCGGCGCTGAGCTCTTGCGGGAGGAGCAGCGGGAGGTGCTGGAGCAGATCCGAGCAGGAGCTGCGGGTAGGGCCCAGTGAGCCCCCAAAACAGAGGACCCCGAAATGGGGGACCCCGAAATGGGGGACCCGAAAACGGGGGACCCCGAAACAGGGGGCCCAAAACAGCGGGAGGACCCCCAAAAGTGGGGGACCCTAAAAAGCGGGGGGACCCTAAAAATGAACCAAAAAGTTGGGGACCCCAAAAACGTGGGGACCCCTAAAACGGGAGGGACCCCCAAAAAAGCGGGGAGACCCCCAAAAGGGAGATACCCCAAAACAGGGGAGGAGGACCCCAAAGTGGGAGGGAACCAGTGAAATGGGGGACCCAAAAATGGGGACGCCAAAGCACGAGGGGGACCCCAAAGACAGGGAGGGGACTCGAAATGGGAACCCACGCGGAGGGACCCAAAGGGGAACCCGAAATGGGGGACCCCCAAAACTGGGGGATCCCAAACTGGGGTGGGGGCTAAACTCGAGGCTGGGCCGGGTGGATTTGGGGGTTCCCAAAAAGGATTTGGGGGATTTTAGTCCCGGTGGGTTTGCAGGGGGTTTTGGGGATTTGGGTTTTTGGGGGATTTGGTCCCAGGTCGGCTGATTTTTGGGGGTGCCCCTCCCAGCAGCTGCAGGAGCTGGAACAGGAGCTGGGGGAGCTCGGGCCCCAGTGACTCCACCCCCTCTGACCGACCCCAAAAATCCGCCCCTCCGCGGGATTTGGGGGTGCCCAATGGACTATGGTGCCCTGCCACAGAAATTTTGTTCCCCCATTTTGGGGGTCCCAGTGATCTGGAATCCCAGGTTGGGGTGGGGAGGAATCTCTTAAGGGCTCCCCAAAATAGGGGATCACCCCCAAATTTCGAGACCACTAAGCGGGGAGGGATCTCCCCACCCCAAATTTTTGGGGTTGCCGATGCCTCACGACACTAAAATCACTCCTGGCCAGCAATCTGGGAGGATCCCCAAAAAATCCCCCAAATTTTTTGGGGGCTCCTTCTCCCAAGGGCTGTTTTAACCCCCTCCCTCCCGGATTTTTGTGGGGAGGGCTCCTGCCCTGAATCCTGCTCTGCTGTTAGGACCCTCCCGAAATTGGGAAACACCCTCCCACGAAGTCGGGAGCCCCAAAGGTGGGGCCCCCTCTCTTGTACAACTAAGGAGTCTTTTATTCTTCTATGGAGAGCCTCATTTGGGGGGTTTGGGAGAGTTTGGGGGAGTGCAGGGTTTTGGCGGTTTTTTGGGGTTTTAGGGGATTTTTAGGGTAAAAATCACGTGGGGGCCGGGTCGCAGACAGGCATCCCGGTGGACAGCCGGGGGTCCTTCCTTTCCCGCCATTTTTCGGCGCCATCTTTGGAAGGTCAGCGCCATCTTGGGCGTGCTCCGCCCTGCGCCGCCATCTTTCCCGATTCTGGGCGGGTTCCTCCTTTCTCCGCGGCCCCATTCTAAGGGGGAGGGCCTCATTCAACGCCCCTCCCAATTTTTGGGGGGTCCCCTGATGCAACCCAACCGCCAAAAACCCAAAACCTCATTTTTCTACAAAAATGCAAATTTTATTAGCCCCCGCCCTTCCTGCAGGATAGGGACCCCCGGCCCAAAATGAGATTTTTCTGGGGGGTCCAGGATCATGAGGGTCAGGAGAGTGAGGCAGGGGAGGGCGCCCCCACCAGTCGGGAGGGTCTCGTCAGCCCCTCCCTAGGGGGACCCCCGACACTGCAAGGGCCCGGGCTGCAGCACCTGGGGAGGGACGGTGGGGGTGGGTCACCTGGGGGACGCTGGGGTCATGACCCCCAGCGTCACCCAGTGTCCCCTCAGGCTCCCTCCCCTCCCACTCGCACCCCAGGTGTGTCCAGGTGTGTCCCCAGTCCCCCAGGTGTGCTCCAGGTGTGCCCAGGTGTATCCTGGTTTGTCCACGATGTGCCCCAGTCCCCAGGTGTGTCCCCCAATGCTCAGGGTGTGTCCAGGTGTGCTCAGGTGTATCCTAGGTTTGTCCAGGTGTGTCCCCTGATCCCCCAGAGTGTGCTGTGCCTGTTCCCAGGTGTGTCCCCGATGCCCCAGGTGTGTCCCAGGTGTGTCCCAGGGGTGTCCCCCATGCCCCAGGTGTGCCCAGGTGTGTCCCTAATGTCCCCAGGTGTGTCCCAGGCGTGTCCCCGATCCCCCAGGTGCTGTACCTGTCCCCAGGTGTGTCCCAGGTGTGTCCCGATGCCCCAGGTGTGCCCAGGTGTGTCCCTAATGTGTCAGGTGTGTCCAGGTGTGCTGTACCTGTCCCCAGGTGTGTCCCCCGATACAGGTGTGTGTCCCAATGTCCCCAGGTGTGCCCAGGTGTGTCCCCGATGCCCCAGGTGTGTCCCCGATGCCCCAGGTGTGTCCCTGATGTCCCAGGTGTGTCCCGGTGTGTCCCCGATGTACAGGTGTGTCCCGATGCCCCAGGTGTGTCCCAATGTCCCCAGGTGTGCCCAGGTGTGTCCCCGATGCCCCAGGTGTGTCCCCAGTGTGTCCCGATCCCCCAGGTGTGTCCCTAATGTCCCCAGGTGTGTCCCAGGTGTGTCCCCGATGCCCCAGGTGTGTTACACCTGCCCGAGTGCGTTACCTGCAGCTGGAACTCGTCAGCTCATCCTGCAGTCTCCTCCCGTGGCGCTAGCCCGCCCACAGCAAGGCGGGCCGAGCGGGAGGCGACGCGAGGAGGCGTGGGGGTCCCAGCCCCCACCCAGCCCCGCCCGGCCCCGCCCCAGCCCCCGCCCCCAGCCCCGCCTCGCTCCGAAAGCCCAGCCGGGCGCCTCTGGGGAGAGCTGAGTCAGGGACCCAGAAACGGGCAGGACCCCCAAAACTGGGGGTCCCAAAACAGGGAGGGAGGGAGGGTGAGACACGCCCCCCTCCCCCAGCCCAGCTCCCCGTGGGGATTTTTGGGGGTCTCTACCTGGGGGAGGGTCCAGGCTGGCTGAGGTGAGAGCAGAGGCGAGGGGAGGAGAGGAGGGTCCTCAGGGGTCTCGTCCAGGCGGAACATCCTCAGGACATGGCGGGCTGGGGCAGGAGCAGGGGGTCAGGGACCCCGGATCGGGACCCAGGGACCCCAAAATCCCCAGGGACCCCAAAAATCCCCCAGGACCCCCCAAAATCCCCGAGACCCCCAAATCCCCGAGACCCCCAAAATCCCCCAGAGACCCCAAAACCCCCAGAGACCCCACAATCCCCAGAGACCCCAAAACCCCCAGAGACCCCCAAAAATCCCCGAGACCCCCAAAACCCCCAGAGACCCCAAAATCCCCGAGACCCCCAAGTCCCCAGAGACCCCAGAAATCCCCGAGACCCCCAAAAGGCCCCCAGAGACCCCCAAATCCCCGAGACCCCCAAATCCCCGAGACCCCAAAATCCCCCAGAGACCCCAAAATCCACCCCCAAATCTCCCCTGAGGACCCCCAAATCCCCAGGACCCCCAGCCCGACCCCAGAGACCCCGAACCAGCCCCGGGCCCCGAATCCCCTCCCCCAATTTGGGACCCCCGATAATGCAGCCCTCCCCCAGTTAATGACCCCAATCTTTGCCCCGCCCCCCGTGACCTTTGGCACGCGGAAGTGCCACACCCGCCCGGGACACCCCAAAACCGCACCCCCCAGGGCACCCCAAAACTATCGGGGACCCCCAAAAACAGAGGCCAGCGCCCCCCAGTGGGGGCACCCCAAAACCGCCCTCCCCCACGTCGGGGTGACCCCAAAACCGCCCCTCCCCACTCCCGGGCACCCCCAAACCGCCCGGACCCCCGAGCCCCCCAAAGGCCTGCGGCCTCCAGGCCCGCGCCCCCGCCAGAAGTGTCCCCAACCCCTCCCCCGGGGACACCCCAAAACCGACCCTGCCCCCCAGGGGCGGCGGCCCCTCCCCCTCCGCCCCAAACCCGCCTGCCCGCCCCTCCCCCGCGCCCCCTCGTGCCGCCCCTGGGATCCCCCCGACCCTCCCCCGGGGACCCCCAAACCCGCCCCTCCCCCAGACCTGCTTTCCCTGCGCCGCGCTCGGCCCGGCCGCGTCAGCCGCGAGGATTGGCAGCGCCGCCCGCTAATCAGCGCCGGGGCTCCCCTGACGTCACCGCCCGGCCCGCCCCGGCCCGCCCCGCGCCGCCCCGTGGGCGGGGCCGCGGCAAGATGGCGGCGGGGCCGAGGGGGCGGAGCCACCGAGCGGCGGGAGGGGGCAAAACCGAAATAGCGCCCAAAAATCATCGCCCGCGCGAGACCACCCCCGGCCCCAGAGCGGCTGGCCCCCCAAATCCGCCCGCGCCCCACACTCCCCCAAAGCGCCCCCAGGGACCCCTAAAATCCCCAACCCCCGCTCGGGGTCCCCAAATGGAGCCGCCTGCCCCGGCAGCCGCGAAATCCCTCAGAAATCCCCAAAATCCCCCAAAAATCCCCCAAAAATCCCTCCTGACCCCCCAAAAGCGCCTCCCCAGGGACTAAAGTCCCCACCCCCTGAGGACCCCCAAAGCCCGGCCCCTCACCCCCAGGGACCCCAAATGCATCCCAGCGGGCCCGGAAATGGCTCCGCCCGCCCCCGCAGTCTGTGCCTCATGGGAAGAAGCCCGGGGCTGCATGCAGGACCCTCCCAGTATCCACTGGGACCGCCCAGTATCCACTGGGACCGGCCCAGTATCGACTGGGACCGCCCAGTATCGACTGGGACCGCCCAGTATCGACTGGGACCGCCCAGTATCCACTGGGACCGGCCCAGTATCCACTGGGACCCGCCCGAGTATCCACTGGGACCCTCCCAGTATCGACTGGGACCGCCCAGTATCCACTGGGACCGCCCAGTATCCACTGGGACCGGCCCAGTATCGACCGGGACCGCCCAGTATCGACCGGGACCGGCCCAGTATCCACCGGGACCGCCCAATATCGACCGGGACCGGCCCAGTATCCACTGGGACCCTCCCAGTATCGACTGGGACCGCCCAGTATCCACTGGGACCCTCCCAGTATCGACCGGGACCGGCCCAGTATCGACCGGGACCGGCCCAGTATCCACTGGGACCGCCCAGTATCGACCGGGACCGGCCCAGTATCCACTGGGACCGCCCAGTATCGACCGGGACCGGCCCAGTATCGACCGGGACCGGCCCAGTATCGACTGGGAGCGACCTCGGCGCCCTTGGCCCGGCTGGGGGGACAGCGGTGGCACCAGTGACACCAGTACAGACACCAGTATAACCAGTATAACCCGTGACACCAGTATAACCAGCACAGCGACAGCGGTGGCACCAGTGACACCAGTACAGACTCCAGTATAACCAGTACAGACACCAGTATAACCAGTATAACCTGTGACACCAGTTTAACCAGCACAGGGACAGCGGGGACACCAGTGCCACCAGTACAGACACCAGTATGACCAGTATAACCAGTATGACCAGTACAGCGACACCAGTGATACCAGTACACGGATCCCAGTGCCCCCAGTCCATCCTAGTGCCCCCCAGTCCATCGCAGTCCATCCCAGTCCATCCCAGTGCCCCCAGTCCATCCCGGTGGCCCCAGTCCATCCCAGTGCCTCCCAGTGCCCCCAGTGCCTCCCAGTGCCCCCAGTCCATCCCCAGTCCATCCCAGTTCCGTGGGATGGGGACAGAGGGGGAGGGGGATCACGTGATCTGGGTGATGCGCTCGGGCCGCTATAAAGAGCCGGCACCGGATCGGGACCGGGCCGAACCGGATCGGGATCGGAACCGGCACCGGAACCGGCACCGGAACCGGCACCGGATCGGGATCGGAACCGGATCGGAACTGGACACCGGCACAACCCGGACTGGATCAGGAGCAGGAACTGGACCGGAACCGGACCAAGACCCGAGGGTGGATTAGACCCGAACGGGTCGGATCCGGATCTGGACTGGAGTGGATCGGATCCCGGACCGGGACTGGATCAAAGACTGGGACTGGATCACGAACCGGATCCGGATTAGGCACCAGAACCGGATCAAGACCGGGGGCGGATTTGACCAGAACCGGAGCAGGGACCGGAACCGGAACCGGAACCGGATCCAGATCCATCCCGAACCGGTCCGGACCGGACTCGGATCAATCCTGGAGACCGGATCGGTGACGGACCCGGATCGGGGACAGAACCGGGCCGGGCTTGGATCAAAACGCGGCGCTGGATTAGAGCCGAACCGGAGCCGGCACCGGGGCGGGAGCAGAGACCGGAGCCGGGCCCGGGCCGGGGAGCTCGGCGGGTCCCCGGATGCGCGGGGGGCCCGCAGGGTCCCAGTGCGGCCCCGCCCCCGGCGGGTCCCGCGGGCCGGGAGCAGTTCCGAGCGCGGGGGGCGGTCCCGGTGCCAGTGCTCGGGGAAGCTGCAGCTGCTCGAGCGCTTCTTCACGGGGCCCCGGGCTCGCCCTCCCCTCCCCCTCCTCCCCCTCCCCCTGCCTCCTCCTCCTCCTCCTCCTCCTCCTCCTCCTCCCTCGGGGGGAGGGGCTGCTGGGCCCCGCCCCGCGCCCCGGGTTCGGGGACCCCGCGGCTCGGGGGCTGAGCCCCGGGGACGCCCGCGGGGGGCGAGGGAGCTGCGGCGGGCGCAGAGCCGGAGCCAGGAGGGGGCTGGGGGCGGCGCGGGGAGGCGGGGGCGCAGCCCGCGGCGCGCTGCGGTCGCTCGAGGCCGTGAGGGGGCGCGGGGGCGCGGGGGGCGCGGGGTCCCCGCTTCTCGCGGTTCCTGGACGAGCTGACCCGCAGCGTGCTGAGCAGCCGAGCTGCGCGCTGGGCTGGAGCCCCCAGGGACCCCCCAGGGACCCCCAGGGGACCCCCCAGGACCCCCCGCAGCCCCTGCCTCCCCCCGCCGCCGGCCCGGCGCCGCGGGACCCCCGAGGAGGAGGAGGAGGAGGAGGGACAGGTGCGGACACCTGGCGGCTTTTGGGGGTGGGGGCTCACCTGTCCAGGGGTCACACCTGTGTCAGGGGGGTCACACCTGTCCTGGGGGGTCACACCTGTCCTGGGGGGTCACACCTGTCCCTGGGGGTCACACCTGTCCTGGGGTCACACCTGTCCCGGGGGTCACACCTGTGTCAGGGGGGTCACACCTGTGTCAGGGGAGTCACACCTGTCCTGGGGTCACACCTGTGTCACGAGGGGGTCACACCTGTCCCGGGGGGTCACACCTGTGTCAGTGGGGTCACACCTGTGTCACGAGGGGTCACACCTGTGTCACAGGGGGGTCACACACTGTGTCATGGGGGTCACACCTGTCCCAGGGGTCACACCTGTCCCGGGGTCACACCTGTCCCGGGGTCACACCTGTGTCAGGGGGTCACACTCTGTCCCGGGGTCACACCTGTGTCCCCACAGGAGCCGCGCGCGGCCGGAGGCTCCAGGGGAGCGACGGGGTGAGTGCGGGGCGGGTTTGGGGATTTTGGGTTCCATTTTGGGGATTTTGGGGATTTTGGGTTCGGTTTTGGGGTTTGGGGATTTTGGGTTCGGTTTTGGGGTCCCTCAGCCTCCCTTCCCCCCCAGATCCCCCAGCACAGGGCGGAGCTGGGACCAGCTCTTGAGGAGCGAATGGACAGGTGAGACATGGACAGGTGAGAGGGGACAGGTGAGGATGGACAGGTGAGACATGGACAGGTGAGACATGGACAGGTGAGACATGCACAGGGTGAGGACATGGACAGGTGAGACATGGACAGGTGAGGGATGCACAGGTGAGAGATGGACAGGTGAGAGGGGACAGGTGAGACATGGACAGGTGAGACATGCACAGGTGAGACATGCACAGGTGCTTGGGATGCACAGGTGAGGGATGCACAGGTGAGGGATGCACAGGTGAGGGATGCACAGGTGAGACATGCACAGGTGCGGGATGCACAGGGATGCGGTGGGGCAGGTGAGGCGGGGCAGTGGGATGCACAGGTGCGGGATGCACAGGGTGAGACATGCACAGGTGAGACATGCACAGGTGCAGCAGGGGAGCAGGTCCTGGCAGGCAGGTGCGCCACAGCCGCCTAGGTGCGGGCAGCTCGTGCCCCATGCAGGCTCCAGGACGGTCACGCCAATTCCCAGCGGCTCAACCGGGCAGCTGGATGGGGCTGCCATGCTGGTGAGGGGCAGCGGGATTTTGGGGAGTTTGGGGGGTTTGGGGGTTTGGGGGTTGGGGAATTTAGGCAGATTTGGGGGCTTTGGGGGAGTTTGGGGGGGGATTTGGGGGGGGATTTTGGGGGTTTGGGAGGTTTGGGAGATTTGGGGGTTCTCGGGGTCCCGGTGACATTTTTGGCTGATTTTTGGGGTTGGAGAGCGGAGTTTTGGGATCCTGGGTTGATTTTGGGGTCCTGGTGACATTCTGGGGTCCCGGGTTGATTTCGGGGTGGGTCTCAGGATTGATTTTGGGGTGCAGGCACTGTTGTGGGGTGGGTTTGGGGTTATTTCCGGGTTTATTTTGGGGTTGATTTTGGGGTGATTTCGGGTTTATTTCGGGGTTGTGTCGGGTGGACTTTGGGGTTGATTTTGGAGCTGTTTTAGGGTTTTTTCGGGGTTATTTTGGGGCTATTTTGGGGCTATTTTGGGGTTATTTTGGGGCTATTTCGGGGCTATTTCGGGGTGATTTCAGGGGCTATTCGGGTTTATTTCGGGGTTATTTCGGGGTTATTTCGGGGTTATTTCCGAGTTATTTCGGGGCTATTTCGGGGTTTTTTCGGGGTGATTTCGAGGTGATTTCGGGGTTATTTCGGGATTATTTTGGGGCTATTTTGGGGTTTGTTCGGGGTTATTTCGGGGCTATTTTGGGTTTTTCCGGGTTTATTTCGGATTTATTTCGGGGTTTTTTCGGAGTTATTTCGGGGCTATTTCAGGGCTATTTCGGGTTTTTTTTCGGGGGCTATATTCTGGGTTTATTTCAGGGGTATTTCGGGCTATTTCGGAGTGATTTCGGGGCTATTTTCGGGTTTATTTCGGGCTATTTCGGGGCGATTTCGGGGCGATTTCGGGGCTGTTTCGGGGTGCAGGCGCAGGCCATGGCGCTGGAAAGAGCCGCCCTGAGCCGCCACGTGGCCGAGGTGCTGCAGAGGGTCCTGGGGACCCCCGGGTCGGGGACCCCCCGAGGGACACGGTGAGGGGAGGGACAAATGGGGGAGGGGGCATTGGGGGGTCACGGGGCAGGGACACCCCGGGATGGGACCTTAGGGGGTGTCCGATGGGGGGGGGACACCCCGGTGACCCCCGCCCTCCCGTGACCCGCCCCCGTGACCTCGCCCCCTGTCCCCCTCCCCCAGGTGGCCGCGTGCGGGGCCGAGGATGAGGATGAGGAGGGGGAGGGGCCGCTGCTGCCCCAACGCCTTCAGGGGACCCCCGAGCGGGGCCCCTGCCCTGAGCGCCCCCAAATCCCCCCATCCCCCACCCCTCAATAAAGGATTGAGACCCCCGTGAAAAGGAGTCGTTCTGAGCACCCCAAAAATGCCCAAAAACTGCCCAAAACCTGCCAAAAACTGCCCCAAACTGCCCCAAAACTGCCCCAAACTGCCCCGAGCTGGGGTCTCCCCCACACCAGACGCCCCCAAATTCGTCACTGTGACTTTATTGGCACCGGGAGGGGCCGTGACCCCCCAGACCCCCCGGGATTGGCCCTGGACCCCCCGGTCCGGTCAGGGTCACTCAGCGGTCACTCCGGTCACTGGGGGTCACTCAGGGTCACTCTGTGGTCACTCGGGGAGTCACTCTGGTGAGTCCCTGGCGGGCACAGGGGCTCAGTCTGGGGGTCACTCGGGGGTCACTCGGGGGTCACTCCGTGGTCACTCCCAGCGGTCACTCGGGGGTCACTCGGGTCAGTCCGAAGCGGGCACAGCCGGCGCCCCGATGTCGATCCAGCAGCCAGTCCAGGCCGGGCAGCAGGTCCCGGCCCGTGAAGGCCGAGCAGCCCTGGATCGCCAGCGTGGCTGCGCCACGGCGTCCAGCTCCAGCGCCCTGGGCGGGCTCGGGTGACTTTGGGGGCTTTGGGGGGATTTTGGGGGGATTTTTTGGGGGTTTTGGGGAAATTTTTGGGTGATTTTTTGGGGTTTTTTCGGGGGTTTTGGGTGATTTTTTGGGGGGTCTTGGGGGGTTTTTGGGGGAATTTTTGGGTGATTTTCTTTGGGTTTTTTTCAGGGGGTTTTTGGGTGATTTTTTGAGAGTTTAGGGGGTTCCTGGCGGTACCTCCCGGATGTCCCCGGCCCGGCAGCGCCCGGGCAGGTCCTGCTTGTTGGCGAACACGAGCAGGGTGGCCCGGCCAGGCGCTGCGGGGACAGCGGCGGTGTCACCCCTGCCACCCCCTGTCACCCCCCCGTCACTGCCCCTGGCACCCCCCACGTGACCCGTCACCCCCTGTCCCCTGTCCCTCTGTCCCCCCCTGTCCCCCTGTCCCCCCCTGTCAGTCCCCGTCCCTGTCACCTCCTCCCGGAGCAAGGCTCTCAGCTCGCTGTGGCTGTCCCCCCTGTCCCCCTGTCCCCTGTCCCCCTATCCCCCCGTGCCCCCCGTCACCTCCTCCCGGAGCAGGGCCCTCAGCTCGCTATGGCTGTCCCCTCCATGTCCCCTCTGTCCCCCATGTCCCCCCTGTCCCCCTGTCCCCCCCCTGTCCCCCCCTGTCCCCTCCTGTCCCCCCCCTGTCCCCCCCTGTCCCTCTGTCCCCCCCCTGTCCCCCCTGTCCCCCCTGTCCCCCTGTCCCCCCTGTCCCCCCCTGTCCCCCCTGTCCCCCCTGTCCCCCCTGTCCCCCCGTCCCCCGTCACCTCCTCCCCGAGCAGGGCCCTCAGCTCGTGAGCAGAGCCAGCAGCAGCTGCCGGTCCTGCTGTCCACCACCCAGACCAGCCCGTCCGTGCTCTCGAACTAATTGCGCCAGTAGGAGCGGAGCGAGCTCTGCCCGCCCACGTCCCACACGTGCAGCTGGAACCCTGCGCTGGCGGGGCCAGGAGCGAGGTCAGGCGCGGGGCCAGCAGCCCGGCCCGCCCCCACCCCGCCCACCACGGTGCTCCAGCGTTTTGATGTTGAAGCCCAGCGTGGGGAGGTGCCGCCCACGTCCTCCCCGTTCAGCCGCTTCAGCAGCGTCGTCTTGCCGGCATTGTCCAGCCCCTGCGGCGGGGCCTCAGGACACGCCCACGGACACGCCCACGCCGGGACACGCCCCTTTGCCAGCCCCCCACCAATGCCGACCGCACCCACGGACACACCCACTGACCACACCCCCCAGCAACCCCCAGCTGACCACACCCACTGACCACAGCCACTGACCACACCCCAGCAACCCCGCCCAACTGACCACACCCCAGCTGACCACACCCAAACTGACCCACACCCACTGACCACACCCCCTGACCACACCCACTGACCACACCCACTGACCACACCCACTGGACCCCACTGACCACACCCCAACTGACCACACACCAACTGACCCACACCCAAACTGACCACACCCAAACTGACCACACCCCAGCAACCACACCCCCACTGACCACACCCCACTGACCACACTGACCAACCACACCTGACCACACCCCAGCAACCACCCAGCTGACCCCACCCAGCTGACTCCCCACCCTAACTGAGCTCCCCACCCCAACCAACCACACCCCCAACTGACTCCCACCCTGACCACACCCAACTAACCACACCTACTGACCCCCACCCCAAATGACCACACCCTGACCCCCACCTCTAGTGGCTCCTCCCCCCAAGCCCCGCCTCTCACCCAGGGCCCCACCCTCTCAAGCTCCACCCCATGCCCCGCCCCCTGGAAGCCCCGCAAGCCCCTCCCCCGCGCCCCCTCCTCATCCTGCACCCCCGCGCCCCCCGCCCAGCCCGCCCCTCCCCGAGGGCTGCCCTCCCCGGGAGGCCCCGCCCACAGCACGAGCAGCCGCAGCTCTCGCTCCTTCTCGCGCAGTTTTCTTCAGGATCGTCAGCAGCCCCACTGGCGGCCCGCGCGCCGGGCCCGCCCCCTCCGGCCCCGCCCCCGGTGGCCCGCGCCGCACGGAAACCACCCCCCGCCGCCCATTGGCCCGCGCCGCACGGGAAGCCCCGCCCCCCGCCGCCCATTGGCCCGCGCCGCACGGGAAACCCCGCCCCCCGCCGCCCGGTGGCCCGCGCGCTCCCGCGCCCGCCGCCACTTCCGGGCGCTCGGCGGCGGCGCTCGGCGCCCTGGCGGCGCGGGAGGAGCGCGGGGCGGGGCGGGAGGGTCCCGGGCGGGTTTGGGGATCCCGAAGTCCCCAGGGGGGTCCCAGATCCGCCCGCCCCCCGCCATGGCCGCCCGCAGCCTCTTCCCTCCTCCTCCTCCTCCTGGTGCTGCCGGTGCCGCCCCCGGCCCTGCCCGACACCCCCGGCCCCCGGCTGCCGCCTCCGCTGTAAGAGCCGGGGGACCCCGGACCCCCAGACCCCGCCCGGGCCTCCCGCCCTCTCCGGGGTGCGCCCTGCCCCGGGACCCTTCCCACGGCTGCGGGACCCCCAGGCACCAGGACCCCCCTCAAACACCAGGACCCCCAGGCACCGGGACCCCCTCCAAACACCGGGACCCCTCCAAACACCGGGACCCTCCAAACACTGGGACCCCCCGCCCCGCGGGAGCCTCAAACTCCCACTGGAGCCCCCCGCCCACGGGACCCTCCCTGAGACTCCCCGGGACAGCGGTGCGCCCCCTCCCGGTATTTTTAGGACCCGCCCCCTCCCGGTACTTTGGGCCCCGCCCCTTTGACCCCGCCTTGTTTCCCCAGGGGTGCCGGTGCCCCTCCCGCGGGGGCGGGGCGCTGCCGCGCGGAGGGCGTGGCACTCGCTGGGCATGCGCGGGGCACTGCGAGTCGCGCCCGGCCCGCCCCGCGCGCTGCTGGACGCCGAGGCGCCCCCTGCTGGCGGAGGCGCGCTGCTGCACCATGGAGCACGTGACCAGGGTGGGCGTGTGGTTCCCACCGGGGCGGGCGGGGCTTGTAAGGGGTGGGCGGGGGCTTTGGGGGTGAGCGAGGGCCGCGGTGGGTGCTGCAGGGCGTGTCCAGGTGTGGATGGGGCGGGGGCCCATGGGTGGGTGTGTCTGGGCTGTCCAGGTGTGGGATGGGGCGGGAGCCGCGGTGGAGTGTGTCTGGGCGTGTCCAGGTGTGGATGGGGCGGGGCCGCGGTGGGTGTGTCTGGGCTTGTCCAGGTGTGTGGATGGGGCGGGGAGCCGCGGTGGAGTGTGTGTCTGGGCGTGTCCAGGTGTGGGATGGGGCGGGGCCGCGGTGGGTGTGTCTGGGCGTGTCCAGGTGTGGATGGGAGGGCGGGAGCCGCGGTGGAGTGTGTCTGGGCGTGTCCAGGTGCGGGCGAGGCGCCCAGGTGTGTCCGCCCCTGACCCCGCCCTCCTGCCCTGTCCCCAGGTGCAGGTGACCCTGCGCTACCCGGGGGGTCGCGGCGGCTCCGGACGGTGTCGGCCGCGTCCTGCAGGTGCGACATGTGCCGGCTGGGCCGGTACTGACCCGGTACGGACCCGGTACCGACCCCCGGTACTGACCCGGTACTGACCCGGTACGGACCCGGTACCGACCCCCGGTACTGACCCGGTACCGACCCCCGGTACTGACCCGGTACCGATCCCCAGACCCCATTAAACGGAGCAGCACCAGCGGCTCTCGCAGTCTCGGGGCTCTTGGGGGCTCCAGGGGAAGCACTCGGAGGTTGCCGTCCCCAAAAAGTCCTTCACTGACCCCCCAAAAATCCTTTATTGCCCCTCGGATCGCCCCCCGAGGGGACCCCTCAGAGGGTCTCTGCTCACCCGCCGCCCTTCCCAAAAGTCCCCAGGCGTCCCAAACCTGACATCTGCCCTTCTGGGGCCCCCAGACCCCAAATACGCCCCGAGGTGCTCCCTCAAAGGTGCCCCCACACTTCATCCCCGCCTCCCTGAACCGCCCGGTCCCAGCCCTGCCCCTGCCCCCCAGATCCTCCCGAACCCCCGGTCCCAGCCCTGCCCTGCCCCAGATCCTCCCGAGACCCCCCCGGCCCCAGCGCCCTGCCCTGCCCCTAGATCCCCCGAACCCCCCAATCCCAGCCCCTGCCCCGCCCCCAGATCTCCCCGGTTCCGCCCCTGCCGCCCCGCCCCTCCGCGCCCAGGCCCCGCCTCTCTCTCCTCCGGCCCTCCCCTTTCCGCACTCCCGCCCGCGCCGGTGGCTGGAGCGCACGCGCCCGCTGTTTGCCGCGCTCTCATTGGCCGGCAGGCAAAAGCCCCTCGCTGGGATTGATGGCGCGCTGTCAATCAAACCGGCGGCTGTCAATGGGGGAGCCGCGATTCGGGAAGCGGAAGTTCGTGGGCGGGCCCGGAAGCAGCGGCGCCGGTGTCTCGGTGGTGCCGGTGCCGATCGCGGTGATCGCGGCGCCGCTCCCAACGCTGATCCCGGCGCTGATCCCGGTGCTGATCCCGGCGCCGCTCCCGTTCCCTGTTCCCGTTCCCGTTCCCTGTTCCCGTTCCCGTCTCCCGTTCCCAGCTCCCGGGTGCCGGTGCCGCGCATGCGCGCTGGGCGCGAGGCCTGGCCAGGCGCTCAGGCCCCGCCGCCCGGTACGCTGCAGCGCTGGCTCGGGCACTTCCTGGAGGAGCCGCTGCGGCTCGAGCAGCTCGGGCTGGACCTGCGGGGAGGCACCCGGGAGCCTCCCGGAGCTGCGGCGTGCGGGCGGCGGTCAGCGGGGACAGCGGGGACAGCGGGGGACACCAGGAGGGGACACCGGGCAGGGCAGAGCGGCAGGGAGCGGCGCTGCGGGGCCTCGAGGCGCCCTCGGGGAACCGCAGGGAGATTTTGGGGGCGGCTCGAGGCGGTTTCAGTCAGGATTTTGTGGGGGATTTTGGGGGATTTTGGGGCGGATTTCGGGCAGATCTGGGGGGAATTTCGGGCGGATTTGGGGGGCAGATTTGGGGTTGGCCGTGGGAGGTGATTCCAGGCTGAGGGTTTCAGGCGGGTTTGAGGTTTCGGGCGGGTTTCGGGCGGAGTTTGGGAGGTTTGGCGGAGCTCGCGGCGCTTTCGCGCGGGGTCGGGCGGTCGCTGAGCCCGCGCAGGCCCTGGACGAGCTGCTGGCCGAGGCGAGCGCAGCTGGAGCTGGGCGGCAGAGGCGCCAGGCCGTGACCCGGGCCACCGTGCCCTGGGCGGCGCTGGGGCACCGAGCCCGGTGCGGGCTGCGGCTGAGCCGCCTTGCCTCGTGCTGCGTGGCCGGCGTGAGTGCGCGGCTGTCACTGTCACACCTCGGTGTCACACCCCTGTGTCACTGTCTCACTCCGTGTCACGACCCTCTGTGTCACTGTCACACCCCGTGTCACACCCGTGTCACACCCCTGTGTGGTCACTGTCACACCCCGTGTCACACCCCTGTGTCACTGTCACACCCCGTGTCACACCCCGTGTCACACCCTCAGTAGTCACTGTCACACTCCCGTGTCACGCACCCCCTGTGTCACACCTCGTCTCGTGCTCACGCCCGGTGCGTCACGGTTCACACCCCTGCAGTCACTGTCACCCCCGTGTCACACCCGTGTCACACCCCGATGTCACACCCGTGTCACCCCCTGTCACACTCTGTCACCCCGTGTCACTCTCGTGTCACACGTCCCCCAGGCCAGCCGGGGTCGCCCAGCCGCTCGGGTCGCCCGCCCTCAGCCCAGCAGCGCCGGACCCCCGGAGCCGCTGGAGGGGCTGGAGGCGCTGGCGCTGACCATCGACACAGGTGACACGGGACAGGGACAGGGACAGGGACAGGGACAGGTGTCCCTGGGGGGACGCTCAGGAGAGGGTCCACACTCTGCCCCTTCCCAGCGTCCCCAGTGTCCCTTCCCTGTCCCCACTGTCCCCCCTTGTCCCCAATGTCCCCTCCCTGTCCCACTGTCCCTCCCTGTCCCAATGTCCTCTCCCCTGTCCCTAATGTCCCCTCCCTGTCCCAATGTCCCCTCAGCTGTCCCCAATGTCTTGTCCCCAGTGTCCTCCCTCCTGTCCCAATGTCCCCCTTGTCCCCAATGTCCCCTTGTCCCCCAGTGTCCCTCTCCCTGTCCCCATGTCCTCCCCTGTCCCCAATGTCCCTCGCTGTCCCTAATGTCCCTCGCTGTCCCCATGTCCCCTCCCTGTCCCAATGTCCCCTCGCTGTCCCCAGTGCTGCGCCGGCTCCAGGTGCTGCTGGAGGACGCCGAGCTCAGGGTGGAGCTGCCCCCGCAGCCCGGGGGGGGCCCGGGGGGGGCCCTGGAGCTGCACCTGCCCAGGTAAGGGGCGGGCGGGGCTCAGGTGCGTCTGGGGATGCTCAGGTGTGCCCCCAGGTGCTGCCCCAGGGTGTGCCCAGGTGTGCCCAGGTGTCCCCAGGTGTCCCCAGGTGTCCCCAGGTGTGCCCCAGGTGTGTCCCAGGTGTGTCCCAGGTGTGTCCCAGCTGTCCCAGGTGTCCCCTAGGTGTGTCCCAGCTGTCCCCAGGTGTGTCCCAGGTGTGCCCCAGGTGTGTCCCCCAGGTGTGCCCTCTAGGTGTGTCCCCAGGTGTGCCCCAGGTGTGCAGGTGTGTCCAGGTGTGCCCCAGGTGTCCCCCAGGTGTGTCCCAGGTGCCCCAGGTGTGCCCCAGGTGTGCTAGGTGTGCCCAGCTGTCCCCAGCTGTCCCAGGTGTCCCAGGTGTGTCCCAGGTGTGTCCCTGGTGTCAGCTGTCCCCAGCTGTCCCAGGTGTCCCAGTGTGTCCCAGGTGTGTCCCCAGTGGCTGCAGGTGTGTCCCAGGTGTGTCCCCAGGTGCTGCAGGTGTGTCCCAGGTGTCCCCAGCTGTCCCAGGTGTGTCCCCAGGTGTGTCCCCAGGCGTGTCCCAGCTGTCCCCAGGTGTGTCCCCCAGGCGTGCTCCCAGGTGTGTCCCCAGCTGTCCCCAGCTGTCCCTCCCAGGTGTGTCCCCAGGTGTCCCCAGCTGTCCCAGGTGTCCCTAGCTGTCCCAGGTGTGTCCCCAGGTGTGTCCCCAGCTGTCCCAGCTGTCCCTTAGCTGTCCCAGGTGATCCCCAGGCTGCCCCAGCGTGTCCCTGGTGTGCCCAGCTGTCCTCAGCTGTCCCAGGTGTCCCTAGCCAGTCCCAGGTGTCCCCAGGGTGTCCCAGGTGTCTCAGTGCAAATCCCCAGGCGTGTCGGTGTCCCTCCCAGGGCCGCAGTGAGGACGCCAGAGTGACGCCGGGCTCCCGCCCCCGCCGGGTGCTGGCTCAAGGAGCTGCGGCGCAAGGCACTACCGCCTGCTGTGGCAGGAGCTGCCGCTGGCTGGACGTGCAGGTATCGTGTGTCACCTGTGGGTCACCCAGTGTCACCTGTGTCACCTGTGGGTCACCTGTGTGTCACCTGTGTGTCACCTGTGTCACCTGTGTGTCACCTGTGTGTCACCTGTGTGTCACCTGTGGGTCACCTGTGCTGCCTGTGTGTGTCACCCTGTGTCACCTGTGTGTCACCTGTGTGTCACCTGTGTGTCACTCCTGCTGCCTGCTCCTGTCACTCTGTGTCACCTGTGTGTCACCTGTGTGTCATCTCGTGTCACCTGTGTCACCTGTGGGTCACCTGTGTCACCCTGTGTCACCTGTGTCACCTGTGGGTCACCTGTGTGTCACCCTGTGTCACCCTAGTGCCGCCTGGCTGGCCACCTGTGTGTCACCCAGGTCACCTGTGTCACCTGTGTGTCACCTGTGTGTCACCCAGTGCTCCCGTGTCACCTGTGTCACCTGTGTCACCTGTGTCACCTGTGTGTCACCTGTGTCACCTGTGTCACCCTGTGTCACCTGTGTCACCTGTGGGTCACCTGTGTGTCACCCTAGTGTCACCTCTGTGTCACCTGTGTGTCACCTGTCACCTCCTGTTTCCTGTGTGGTCACCTCTGTGTCACTCTAAGCGTGTCACCTGTGTCATCTCTGTGTCATTTCTGTGTCACCTGCCCCTGCCCCCCAGGTGTCCGTCGTCCCCGGACTGTCCCTCTGGTGTCCCCTAGTGTCCCCCAGTGTCCCCTCCCTGTCCGCGAGGTGCCCGTGTCCCCCCGGGTGCCGGGGGCTCCTCCCGGCCCCTCGGAGCCGAGCCCGCGTCTGAAGCAGCGTGCAGAGCCGGGCCTGCGGGACCGGCGGGTGGGCGGGGCCCTGCGCGGGGGCGGGCCTGCGCGAGGCGGGGCCTGCCGGGACCGGCGGTGGGCGGGCCTGCGCGGGGGGCGGGCTCCGCCGGGACCGGCGGTGGGCAGGGGCCTGCGCGGGGCGGGCCTGCCGGGACCGGCGGTGGGCAGGGGCCTGGGGGCGGGCCCGCCGGGACCGGCGGTGGGCGGGGCCTGCGGGGGCGGGCCTGCCGGGACCGGCGGTGGGCGGGGCCTGCGCGGGGGGCGGGGCCCGCCAGGACCGGCGGTGGGCGGGGCCTGGGGGCGGGCCTGCGCTGAGGGGCGGGGGGAGGGGCCTGAGGGGGTCTGGGGGGCGGGGTCTCATTTTGGGGTTTGGGGGTTTTATTTTTAGGGATTTCAGAGGTCCCTACGTTTGGGATTTTGGGTTCAGGCTCTCCCGGGATTTGGGGTTTTTACGCCTCTGCCTTTTACGGTTTTGGGGCCTCTGCTTTTCAGGGTTTTGGGGGTTTGGGGTCTCATTTTTTGGGGGTTTTGGGGTTTCAAGGTTCTCTAGGGTTCTGGTTTTGGGGTTCTGGTTTTGGGGCTCTGGCTTTTGGGGTTCTGGTTTTGGGGGTCTGATCCCGGCCGTCCCCAGGTGGAGGCTGGAGGGGAGGGTGGGGGCTGCACTGCTGCTGCCGCCCCTGCTGGGGACGCTGAAGGGCTGCTGGGGCCCTGGACCCCCGGTGAGACCCCCCACACCTGGGCATGGGGGCTGGGGGTCTCCCTGGGGGATCCTGGGGGTTTGGGGGTCCCCATGGAGGAGGCTGGAGTTTCCTGAAGTCGTCTGAGAGGGAGGGGCTATGCTGGGGGAGCAGTGGCTACATTTGGGGGGCAGTGGTTAATTTTTGGGGGCTGGATTTCTGGGGGATTTGGAAGGGCAGTGGTTAATTTTGGGGGCAGTGGTTAGTTTTGGGGCAGTGTTTGGGGGTTTGGGGGCAGTGGTTATTTTTTGGGGCTGTGTTTGGGGGCAGTGGGTTAATTTAGAGGGCAGTGGTTAGTTTGGGGGCAGTGGTTAGTTTGTGGGGGCAGTGGTTAGTTTTAGGGGCAGTGTTTGGGGGTTTGGGGCAGTGGTTAGCTTTTGGGGGTTGTGTTTGGGGGGCAGTGGTTAGTTTGGGGGGCAGTGGTTAATTTTGGGGCTGTGTTTGGGGATTTTGGCTCTGACCTCCCGCCCTAGAGCCCCCTGTGGAAAGCCGCACCCTGGGCCCCCAGGACCTGGCGCTGATCGAGCGGGAGCTGAGCCGAGCCCCCAGGGGCGCCTCGAGCTCTCGAGCAGGCGGGGACCCTGACAGCGGTGAGGGGGCCGGGGAGGGCGGGCTGGATTTTGGGGGCTGGGGGGTTGGGGCAGTTTTCGGGGGCTGGGGGAGTGTTGGGGAGTTTTTGGGGGAGTTTTGGGGAGTTTGGGAGGTTTTGGGGCATTTCTGGGGGTTTTGGGAGGTCTGGGTCGCTTTTGGGGTGTTTGGGGAAAGTCTTTGGGGGTTTGGGGGTTCCTGGTTTGTGTGATTTTGGGGGTTCCTGGGGGCTTGTGTGATCTTTGAGGGGTTCCTGGGGGCTGTGTGTTTTTGGGAGGTTTTTGGGGGTCCGTGTGATTTTTGGGGGATTTGTGTGATTTTTGGGGGTTCCTGGGGGGGGGTTGTAGTGTTTTTTGGGAGGTTTTGGGGGTCTGTGATTTTTGGGGGATTTGTGTGTTTTTGGGGAGGCTTTGGGGGATTTGTGTGGTTTTTTTAGGTTTTGGGGGTCCTCACCTCTCTCCCCCAGAGCTGTTCTACTCCATGACGGGGTCCCTGGGGGACGCCTCAGCCCCCAGCCCTGCCGTGAGTCAGGGGGGCCGGGGGTTGGGGAATTTTGGGGAACTTTGGGAGAATTTTTGTGGGATTTAATTTTGGGGGTTTGGGGGCGGGGCTTTGGGGGCTTCTTTGGGGTCGGGGAGAGATTTGGGGGAATTTGGGGGTCCTGGAAGGGGAATGGGGGCGGCTGTGGGGGATTTGGGGTTCATGGGGGACCCTGGGGAGTTGGGGGAGGGATTTGGAGGGAGGAAATTTGGCCGGGGGAATTTCTGAATTTTGGGGTTTGTCCCCTACACTCTGCACCCTCCCCCCTGTCCAGGACAGCGGGCCAGCCTCCTCCCTCTCACTGCTCCGCCCCCAGGTGAGTCCGGGGGTCCCCAAAACTGGGGCTGTGGGGAGACCCCAACGCAGGGGGCTCTGGGGGTCCCTGAGGATTTGGGGGTCCCAGGGCCCTCTGGGGATTTGGGGGTCCCCGGGGCTCTGGGGGTCCCTGGGGATTTGGAGGGTCCCTGGGGATTTGGGGGTCCCTGGGGCCTCTGGGGATTTGGGGGTCCCCTGGGGCTCTGGGGGGTCCCTCGGAGGATTTGGGGATTTGGGGCTCCCTTGGGGGTCCCCAGAACTGAGGCTTTGGGGTCCCCTGGGGCTCCTGGATTTGGGGGTCCCCAGAACTGGGGGGCTCTGTGGGGTCCTGGGGTCCCTTGGGGTCCTGGGGGTCCGCTGGGGTCCCTTTGGGGGTCCTGGGGTCCCCTGGGTCGGTGGTCCCTGACCCTGCCCCAGGCCGGGGTCCCCCGCGGGTTCCGCTCCAGGTCACGCTTGGGCTCCGGCCACTGCAAGCGTTCGAGAGCAGGGGGCTCCCCCCTGCCCTCCCCACCTGCGCCGGTGGGCTGGAGCTCTGGCACGGCCACGCCCACTCCGTGCCTGGGACCACGCCTGCCCTTCCCCCACCTCAGGTGACGGCCGCCTGCCCAGTGTCCCCCACGGTCCCCAGTGCCACCCCAGTGTCCCCAGTGTCCCCCAGTATCCCCTGTGATCCCCAATGTCCCCTAATGTCCCCTAATGTCCCCTAATGTCCCCAGTGTCCCCAGTATCCCCAGTATCCCCAGTATCCCCCAGTATCCCCCAATGTCCCCCAATGTCCCTCAATGTCTAATGTCCCCAGTATCCCCAGTATCCCCCAGTATCCCCAGTATCCCCAATGTCCCCAATGTCCCCAGTGTCCCCTATATCAGTGTCCCCCTGCGTCCCTGTCTGTCCCTCAGCCCCTGTCCCCTGACCTGTGTCCTCTGTGTCCCCCTGTCCCCTGCAGAAAAGTCCCCCATGTCCCCCATGTCCCTGACCAGATCCCCTGTCCCTGACTGTCCTGCGGTCCCAGGCTGCAGGTGGCGGGCTCAGCTCTGGCTGCACGCTGGGGTCGCTGGGGCCCTGGGGCTCGCCGCCTCACTCTGGAGCTGCTGGAGGGAGCTGCCGGAGCGAGCCCCCGGAAAATGCAGGTGCGGCCGGGGGCGGGCGTGGGGTCCAAGGGGAGGTGGGGCCAAAGTGAGCGAGGAGGTGTGCGCCAATGCGTGGCCTGTGGGGGCGTGGCTCCTGAACACAGCAGGCAGTGGGCCTGAGGGAGTGGGTGTGGGCCAGCAGGGAGGTGGGAAATGGGCGTGGGCTGTGAGGCCGGGGCTGGTCTGGGTGTGGCTGTGGAGGGGTGGGGGCGGTCTGGGTGTGGCTGTGAGGGGTGGGGCTCACAAAGGTGGGGGCTTGAATGCGTGGTTGTGAATGGGCGTGGCTCACACACAAGCTTGTCTGGGTGTGGCTGTGGGAAGGGTGGGCTTATACAAAGGGCGCTGGGCCTGTGTCGAGGGTGGCTTCCACTCCACTCCCCTGGCCCCGCCCCCCAGGCTCCCCAGAGCCACTGCCGCCAGCCTCGGCCCTCCCGGCCCAGTCTGGGCTGTGCCTGCGCTGGGGTTCGCTCGCTGTGCCTCTCAGCCCCGCAAGGTGAGTGCCCCATTGCCCCCTGCAGGTGACCTCGGGAGTGGGGAGGGGCTTTGGGGTCTCCAACCCTGGGGTAGACACCCCCAGCACTCCTGCCCCAGCCACAGGGACCTCCCAGCCCCATTAACCTCCCCACCACTCTGGATTAACTCCGTCTATTCAACTCCTCGCCTTTCCCCAGCCTCCCTCCAGTTCTCCAGCTCCCCACTCCCCTCATCGCTCCCCTCTCTGACCCGGCCCTCTCCCTCAGGGCTCCCTCGTGGAGCTGGGGCAGCTCAGGCTCGAGCTCCCCACCTGGACCTGGGCTGCTCGAGCTTCTGCCCTCGCTCGGGCTATCTTGGGTCTCGCTCGCCACGCTTCATCGGGGAGGACGCTGCCCCGGAGAGGTGGGCGGGCTGGGGGAGGGGAGGGGGCTTGGAGGGGGAAAAGGGAGGGGCTTGGGAGGGGCGGGCCAGGGGCTGAGCTTGGCCATGGGCTGCGGTCAGGAGGGGCCCAAACTGTATGGCTGGGGAGGGCCTGTGGGTGGTCGGGAGGAGGGCCTGTGTGCGGTTGGGGAGGGGCTCGTGGGTGTGGTCAGAGGGAGGCTCGGGTGGGTGTGGCCAGAGGGAGGGCCTCGGTGGGTGGGTCGGAGTGGGAGGGCCCGTGGGTGTGGCCAGGAGGGAGGGGCTCGCGTGTGGGTGTGGCCGGAGGGAGGGGCCTGCGTGGGTGTGGTCACAGGAGGGGCTCGTGTGGGTGTGGCCAGAGGGAGGTCTCGTGTGGGCTGGTCAGAGGGAGGGCCTCGGTGTGGGTGTGGTCGGAGGGGCCTGTGGGCGTGGTCACGGAGGCCCGTGTGTGGGTGTGGTTGGGGAGGGGCTCGCGTGGTGTGTGGTCACAGGGAGGGGCTCGCGTGGGCGTGCACGAGGGAGGGGGCCTGGTGTGCTGCGTGGCCAGAGAGCTCGGGTGCGGGTGTGGTCGTGGAGGGAGCCTGGGTGTGGGTGTGGCCAGAGGGAGGGGGCCCCGGTGTGGGCGCGTCACAGGGAGGGGCCCGTGTGGGTGTGGTCAGAGGGAGGCCTCGTGTGGGTGTGGCTGGGGAGGGCCTCGGTGTGGGTGTGGCCACGGAGTTCGTGCGTGGGTGTGGTCACAGGAGGGGCTCGGTGTGTGTGTGGCCGGAGTGGAGGCGGTGTGGGCGTGGTCACAGGGAGGGGCTCAGTGTGGCGTGGCTCTGCCCTCAGCGGCGTGGCCCGACCTCGCGGCGCGCAGGCGCGCGGTGGGCGTGGCCGCCGCTGCTGGGCGGCGCCGCGGGCTGAGGCCGCGGCTGCCCCTGACCGATTCCATGCCTCGCCGCCATGCCCACCCCCGGCCATGCCTGAGCGCTTCCGGGCCTGGCTCGGGAAACCCGCGGGTGGGCGCCGCGGCGCTGAGCTGCAGAGCACGATGCGCGAGGGGAGCGCGAGGGGACGCGGGGTACGAATCGGGGTGCACGGGGGTGGGACAGCAGGAGCCACCGAGGGACACCCGGGCGACGGAGGGAGGCTGGGGGCAGGGAGACACTTTGCGAGCACACGAGGGTGGGACAGGGGAGGGCGACACGCATGGGGGACACGCAGGGACGGGACACGGTGGGCAGCAGTGGACCCCGGGGGCGCGGCGACACGGGGGTGACACGGGTGGGAGCACACCGCGCGCGAGGGAGCCCAGCGGACCCTCTGCATGACTCGCGGCTTCGTGACCCCCAGATCCTCTGCTGCAGAGCCTTCAGCCTGTGCAGCGTGACGACGAGGCCGAGGGACATGGGGATCGCTGCCCTGCCCGCGCCGGGCTGAGCCGGGCCCGCCCGGGGACACTAACGGGCCGCCCACGTGAGCCGGGCCGGGGCTGGGGGGCACTGCTGCACTCGCACCCAGGGGCACTCGCACCCGCACTGGGGGAGCCACCCAGGGGCACATTGCACTCCAGGGGTCACTAGAGGGCATTGGGGCCGCACCGGGTGGCCGAGGCATTGGGGCAGTGCAACCCAGCACTGCACCCAGCACTGGGTGGGGCTGGGGCACTGGGGCCCGCGGGCATTGGGGAGGCACTGCACCCAGCACCGCACCTGGGTGGGGCTGGGGCAACCTGGGGCCTGGGGCACTGGGGCACTGGCACCCAGGGGAACTGGGGCACTGTGAACTGCACTGCACCTAGGAGAACTGCACCCAGGGCACTGTCGGAGCTGGGAGCAGCCTCGGGGCTCTAGGGTCCGCCTGGGCGGGCTGGGGTGACTGGGCTCACCTGTGCTGCAGGCTGGAGGTGACTCGTGGCTGAGACCCCTGGGCCCCTGCCCCACCCTCTGCTCTCTGCCCCAGCGCAGCATCTACGAGAGCCACGAGGTGGGGACCCCTAAAACACCGCGTGGGACCCCCAAAACACCCAGAGTCGACCTCTGCAAAAACTGCCCAGGGCTTTTGTTCCTGAGGGGTTTGGAGAAATCCTTTAGTGAGCTTTGGGGGTCCCTCAGGGTCTGTCCCTGGTGTTTGGGGGTCGCGGATTTTGGGGGTCCCTCTGGGTCTGGGGGTCTCTCGTGGGATTTTGGGAGTCTCTGAGCCTCAGTCTCATCGGATCCCTCCCCAGCTGGTGCCGCCCGAGACCCCTGAGGAGCTGGGGCGCCTGCTGGGCCGGGCCCCCGGACGCTGCAGGTGACGCTGCCCCCAGCTCACCCTGGAGCCTGAGCCCGCCCGAAGCTGCTGCAGCTCTCTACAACAGGTGGGGCAAGACGGGGCAAAACGGGGGCAAAACGGGGGCAAAACGCAAACGTAAAACGCAAAAACGGGGCAAAAAACGGGGGCAAAAACGCAAAACGCGCAAAACGCAAAAACGGGGGCAAAACAAAACGGGGCAAAACGCAAAAACGGGCAGAAAATCCCAGGGGACCTCTAAATCTCGCTCCTGAGGTGCAGCAGCCGGTGGGGCGACCTGGGCCTCGTCTCGGGGGTCCGAACTCGTCCGGGACCCTTTCCAGGCTCGGCGCAGGATCAACAACAACGACCTGCTGCTCTGGGGACCCCGCCTCGCCGGGCTGCCCCGCCAGCCGCCGGCCCTGCCCCTCGGACGGTCCCTGCTCGGGACGGCCCTCGCCCCTTCCGGCCCTGCCAGTCCGCTGCTGGGCACAGGTGAGACTCTGGGACGTGCCCGTGGGACCCCCAGGCCCTGGGACTTGTATGCAAACCCGACCCCAAAACGGACTCTAAAACCGCTGCTCCTGGCTCACTGTCTGGTCCTTGGGTCCTGGCTGGACGCAGACTCGGAGGAGGGAGTGAGGAGGAGGACTGAGCAGCCCTCGTCTCACGAGGGAGCTCTGGGGACCTTGACTCTCAGGCAGAGCGGGCAAGGCCTGGTGCAGGTCAGAAGCCCTGGGAAGGCAGGACTGGCCGAGAGCCCCCAGGTGAGAGGGGACACACCTGGGGTACCTGGGTGCACTTTGGAGACACCTGGGACACACCTGGGGGTACCTTGGGACACACCTGGGGACACCTGGGGACACCTAGCGTACCTGGGGACACACCTGGGGACACCTGGGGACAGCCACCTGCACACCTGGGGACACACCTGGGGACACTCTGGGACACACCTGCACACCTGGGGACTACACCTGGGGCAATACACCTGGGGGTACCTGGGGACACATCCGCACCTGGGGACACCTGGGGACACACCTGGGACAGACCTGGGGACACCTGTACTCGACAATCACCTGTACCATGGGACACCTGGGGGTACCTGGGGACACTCTGGGACAGACCTGCACCTGGGACACACCTGGGGACACCTGGGACACACCTGCACCTGGACACCTGGGACAGACCTGCGATCACACCTGGGGGACACCTGGCACACACCCGTACCTGGGACACATCTGGGGGTACCTTGGGACACATCTGGGGGGTACCTGACACCTGGGGACACACCTGGGACGGACCTGGGGACACCTGGGGGTACCTGGGGACACACCTGGGACAGACCTGGGGACACCTTGGGACAGACCTGGGGCACACACCTGGGGGTACCTTGGGCACACCTAGGCACACCTGGGGGTACCCGCACACCTGGGCACACCTTGCACACCTGGGCACACCTGGGGACACCTGGGGGTGCTAGACACCTTGGGACACACCTGGGGCACACCTGGGCACACCCGCACACCTTGACACCTGTACCTGGGGCACCTGGGGACACCTGGGACACACCTGGGCACACCTGGGCACACACCTGGGACACACCTGGGCACACCTGGGGACACCTGGGGGTACCTGGGCACACCTGGGACACACCTGGGCACACCTGGGGACACCCCGGTACTCTGCACACCTGGGACACACCACCTGGGGCACACCTAGCACCTGGGGACAGCCTGGGTAAACTGGGGACACCTGGGCACACCTGGGCACACCCCGCACACACTCTGGGCACACCTGGGACATCTGAGGACACCTGGGGCACACCTGGGCACACCTGGGCACACCTGGGGGAGGGGCGGTAGTCTCACAGGTGTTTTTGGGGGTCCGGGGAGTGAGGGGCGGTGTCTCTACAGGTGTTTTTGGGGTCTGCTAGGTCTCACAGGTGTTTTGGGGTCCCAGGGGAGGGGCGGCACCCTACAGGTGTTTTTGGGGGTCCCAGGGGGAGGGGAGGGGCGGTGGTTCTCACAGGTGTTTTTGTCCCAGGGGGAGGGGAGGGGCGGTGGCACAGGTGCTTTGTGGGTCCGGGGAGGGGAGGGGCGGTGTCTCACAGGTGTTTTGGGGTCCCAGGGGGAGGGGAGGGGCGGTGTCTCTACAGGTGTTTTGGGGTCCGGGGAGGGGGCGGTGTCTCACAGGTGCTTTTGGGTCCCGAGGAGGGGCGTGCCTCAGGTGTTTTGTCCCAGGGAGGGGAGGGGCGTGTGTCTCACAGGTGTTTTGTCCCGGGGAGCGGTTCACAGGTGTTTTTGTCCGAGGGGGCTGTGTCTCACAGGTGTTTTGTCCTGTGCCTCGGGTCGTGCGGCTGGTGCTGGGGAGCTGAGGGGCGGCTCGGTGTGCTGCCCTGCCCGCGCGCGGCCCGACCGGGGCCTGCCGAGCCGGGGAGCCCGGAGCCACACGGAACACGGACACCGGGGACCCCGACACCGGGGACCCCGGCATCGGGGACCCCGGCATGACCCGGCACCAAACAAAACGGAACAAGTGGAAAATACACGGGCCCCAAAAATGACAAAACTCAGGGACCCCGAGATCGGATCGGCCCCAAAACCGGGGACCCCTGGACGGGAGGCCAAAAAGTGGACGGGGAATCCCCAAATGGAAGCCCTGAAACTGGGGGAGCGAAGCCCGTGTGAGGGGTGGAGGTCCCGGCGGAGGGTCCTGGTCCCTGCCAGGGTCGAGGCCCTGGAATGGGGAGGTCCCGGAGCCGGAAAGTCTGTCGGGTCGGCCGGGGAGGGTCCTGGACACGGGTCCCGGAGTCGAAGCCGAGATCCGCTGGGAGCCGTCTGGAGCCGTCCCGTTTTGTCCCTGGTTTTGACCGGAGCTGGAGCCGGGGAGTCGCCTGAGTCGCCTGAGCATCGCAGGCGTGCGTGCCAGGACACTGGTGCCCTGGGGACTGAAGCCACCGCCGCCCGGACCCCTGCGGCCCGGATGACGGCGGCCAAGGAGACATGGACAAGGACCAACAGTGGACACCGGGACACCGGACACCCGACAGTGGACACCTGACACTGACACAATGTGGACACCAGGGGACACCAGAGCACCAGGACAGGGACACGGACAACGGGGAGGAACAGCACGACCAGGACACACACCGTGGACCAGTGCACCCGGGCACACCAGGACAACGACAGGACACGGACAACGGAGGAGCGGAATGGGGACAAGACCCGGGACAACACACCAGGACCAACCGACCGACCAGGACACAGACACAGGCACCAGGACGTGACAGGAAGGACACCGAAGGACACCGGGACACCAGGACACCAGACAGTGGACAGGCACAAGGACAGGGACAGTGGAAGGTGACACCCGACATGCCGGACACCGAGGGACACTGGAGGGCAGGGACCCAGATGGAGCACTGGAGTGGGTGACACGGAAGGATGACACAGGACACGGCCACCGGGAGGGGCAGGAAGGACACCGGACACCGGAGTGGGCGGAAGGAACATCAACACAAACGGACAACGGCAGGGAGCTGGTGGTGGCCGTGGCCCTCGGGGGTGGAAGGTGACCGGACCCTGGACCCAGTGGACCTGGAAGGACGCAGGAAGGACTCCAGTGGACGGACCAAAACGAAGTGGATCGACCAGGACGACCGACGGGACGAAGGACCTGCAGCAGGACGAAGTGGACGGGACGCCAACGATGGACGCAGTGGACCAGCGTGCGGGACGGGGACTCCAGGGACGGGGACGACGACGGGAGCGGTGGACCGGGTGGAAGACGGGACGGACGAAGTGACGACGAGGACGGGACGAGGACCAACGGAAGGACGGAAGGACTCCAAGAGTGGGGACTGGGCACAGGAGGAGGGGACGGCAGTGGGGACGTGCGACGAAGGACTCCAGTGGAAGGACGGGACGAAGTGGAGCCGAAGGACAGGCAGGACTCGGTGGACGAAGGACAGGAGGACGCAGTGGACAGGAAGGACGGACTGGACGGGGACGAAGTGGACGGAAGGAGGGGACGAAGAGACGGAAAATGGGACGTGGACGGAAGGGACGGACAGTGCAGGATTTGGACGTGGGACCTTTGTGGACGGAAGTGGACGGAAGTGACAGGAGGACTTTGACTTGAGGTGAGACGGAAGGACAGGAGGACGCGGACGAGTGGACGTGGGTGGGGATTTGGGGTGCCCGGGCCGCGGCCCATTCAGAGGAAAGCCCGATTTGGGGGTTCCTGGCCTTTGGGGTTCCCTGTTTTGGGGCCGCTTTTGCTCGTTCCCACATTTCCCAGCCTGGGGCCCTTTAGGGGCTCTGCTTCTGGGGTTTTTTTAGTTCTGCCTCTGGCGCTGCTTTGGCCGTCTGGATCTTTTTATCTCTTGGAGCTGCCCCCATTTTGGAGTTCCCTTTGGGTCACCGTGGGGTCCCCCAGCTGCTGGCCCCTGCTGGCCCCTGGAGGACGAGCCGTGTTTTGGGTACACGCACTGACCCAGCTGCACCCGTGCACTCTGCAGCCTGCAGCCTCGACCACAGGTGGGCACGAAAAACGCAGGGGGCGGGCCTCCAAATGGCACCCGGGAGTGTGGCCCCAGAACGGGAGAGACCTGGAAAGCCGTGGACCCATGGGGGTCCTGGTTTTGTCACCCCAGAATGGGAGGCCAGGGGAGCCACCCTACGGGCTCGAATGGGAGTGGTCCTGCTTCGTCCCCTGAGTGGAGCCCGCACCAAGGCCTCCCAGTCTGTGTTTGCGACACCATGCCTTTGTGACCCGGATTTGGGGTGTTTGACACCACTTTGTGACCCGATTTTGTGACCCGCGGATTTGGGGTGATCTCACGAATGAAGGAACGGGATTTGGGGTGGACCTGGATTTGCGGGTGGACCCACCTAGTGCATCTGGTTTGTGACCCGGGTTTGTGACCCGGGTTGATTTAAGTGACCTGATTTGGGGTGACCCGGCGACTAGTGACCTGGCGGGTTTGTGACCTGATTTGCGGACCCGGCTGGATTTGTGTGTGACCATGGGCGGGTTTGTGACCCGGATTTGTGACCTCGGGCGGGTTTGGGTGACCTGGATTTGGGGTGACCTCAAGTTGATTTGGGGTGACCCGGGTTTAGTGACTCCGGATTTGGGGTGACCTCGGGCGTGTTTGGGGTGACCCGGGTTGATTTCTGGGGTGACCCGGGCGGGTTTGGGGTGACCCGATTTAGTGACCCGGATTTGGGGTGACCCGGCGGCTTGGGTCCCCAGGTCGCCGCCAGCTTGGCGGGAAAGCTGGTCACGGGCCGAGACCCTGAGCTGAGCGCGGCAGCGTGGCGGGCGACTCCCCGGCTGGGGCTCCGGTGCGCAGTGGGGCTCAGGTTTGGGGGAGTCCCGGGAGTTTTTGGGGCTCCGCAGTTTTTTTTGGAGATTTCCGGGAGTTTTGTGGGATCGTGGGAAATCTGGGGGGTGGGTCAGGGAGGTTTTGGGGCCCAGGGATTTTGGGGATTTTGGGATTTTGGGGAGTGGGATTGGGGAGGTCTTGGGGGTTGGGGTGGTCCCGGGGTGTTTTTTGGGCATCCCGAGTGGGTTTTTGGGGGATCCGGGGGTTTTTGGGGTATCCTAGGGGGTTTTGGGGATCCGGGGGGCTTCGGGGTATCCAGGGGGGCTTTTGGGGGATCCGGGGGTTTTGGGGGATCCGGGGCTTGGGGGATCCGGGGGCTTTTGGGGATCTGGGGGTTTTTGGGGCTCCCGGGGTTTTCTGGGGCTTGGGGGTTCAGTTCTCCCCGGGTTTTTGGGGGTCCCGGGAGGTGTCTGGGGGTCCCTGCAGGGTTTTGGGGTCCTGCTCTGCGACTCCTCGCGCTCCCCCAGGCTCCTGGTCGATGACGGCTCCGTTCCTGGAGCCGTAGCGCCATGGGAGGGGGGCTGGAGCTGCAGCTGGGGACGGGACCCCTCGAACCGCCCCTCAAACTGGGACCCCTCCCTCAAACCGGGACCCTCCCGAACCGCACCCCAAAACTGGGACTCCTCCCTCAGAAACCGCACCCTAAAAACCGACTCCCTAAAACTGACCCCTCCCTCAAAACCGAGACCCTCCCTTAAAACTGGGACCCCAAACTGGGACCCTCCCTAAAACTGGGATTCTCTGAAAAACCGGGACCCCAAAACCGGGACCCTCCCCCAAACTGGGACCTCCCAAAACCCGGGGTGCCCGGGGGTTTGGGGTGCCCGGGGAGGCTTTGGGGTGCCCGGGAGGTTTGGGGTGCCCGTCACTCGGTGCCTCCCCCAGATTTCGCCTCCGTGCTCGACGTTGATTTCCCTGGAGCTGCTCCCGAGCACCCGGGCGGGGGGGGGACGGCGAGGGGGCTGTGAGTGGGGGCGGGCGGGGAGTTTGGGGAGCTTTGGGGGTTTGGGCTCGCTGGGACTTTGGGGTGACCTCTGCCGCACCCCCGGGAGGGCAGGCATTTTTGGGGGTTCAGGGAGGCCCGGGGAGTCTGGGGGCCAGGGGCTTTGAGGGGTCTCGGGGGTCAGCTGTGCTCCTGGGGCTCTCGGGTTCTTGGGGGGTTAGGTGGGTTCTGGGGGTCAGCTGTGTTTTGGGGATTAGTTGGGTTGCAGGGGGCCCGGGCGGGTTTCGGGGGGCTCAGGCGGGCTTCAAGCGGGTTTCGGGGGGCTGGGGCGGGTTTTGGGGGCTCAGGCGGGTTTTGGGGGCTCAGGCGGCTTTCTCGGGCTGGGTTTCGGGGCTCAGGCGGGCTTTTGGGGGCTCAGGCTGGCTTCGGGGTTGGGGCTGGGCTTTTGGGGCCTCAGGCTGGGTTTCAGGGCGCTTTCGGGGCTCAGGCGGTTTTGGGGCTCAGGCGTGGCTTTCTCGGGGCCCAGGCGGCCTCTGGGGCCTCAGGCGGGTCTGGGGGCTCATGCGGCTCTGGGGCCTCAGGCGGGCTTTTGGGGCTCAGGCGGCTTTCTGGGGCTCAGGCGGGTTTCTGCTCAGGCGGTTGCGGGGCTGGCTCTTTGGGGGCTCAGGCGGGTTTCTCGTGGCTCAGGCGGGTCTGGGGGCCCAGGCGGGTTTCTGGGGCCTCAGGCGGGCTTCGGGGGGTTGGGGGCGGCTCTTTGGGGCTCAGGCGGGTTTCGGGGGTTTTGGGGCTCTGTATGGCTTTGGGGGCTCAGGCTGGCTCTCGGGGCTCAGGCTGGCTTTGGGGCTCAGGCTGGCTCTTGGGGCTCAGGCGGGTTTCTGGGGCTCAGGCGGGTCTGGGGGGCTCAGGCGGGTCTGGGGGCTCAGGCGTGGCTCTCGGGGCTCAGGCGGTCTGGGGGCTCAGGCGGGTCTGGGGGGCTCAGGCGGGTTTCGGGGGCTTTTGGGGCCTCAGGCGGGTCTGTGGGCCTCAGGCGGGCTCTCGGGCGGGTTTTGGGGCTCAGGCGCGGTCTGGGGGCTCAGGGCGGTCTGGGGGCTCAGGCTGGCTCTGGGGGCTTTGGGGCTCAGGCGGGTTTTGGGGCTCAGGCGGGTCTGGGGGCTCAGGCGGGTCTGGGGGCTCAGGCGGGTCTGGGGGCTCAGCGTGGCTTTTGGGGGTCGGGGCGTGGCTTTTGGGGCTCAGGCGGGTTTCGGGGTTTTTGGGGCTCAGGCGGGTCTGGGGGCTCAGGCGGGTTTCTCGGGCTGGCTTTTGGGGCCCAGGCGGTTTTTGGGGCTCAGGCGGGTCTGGGGGCTCAGTGCCGCCGCCCTCCCAGGCGCCGCCTTCCCGAGGAGTTGCTGGTGGCCCCCGCTGCCTTAAGTGGGCCGGACCTGCGCCGACAGCTGCCGCTAGCGCTGCTGCTGCGGGTGCACTCTGGGGACTCCCCGCGGTCTCTCTGGCCCCCTCGCTCGACAGCCCCCGAGAGACCCCTGGACAGTCTGAGCTCTCGGGGGCAGCAGGTGGGGGAGCAACGGGCTGGGGGGAAAAAGGGGGCAGAAATGGGGTGGGGGCAAAGGATGGGTCTGGGGGACGCGAGTGTCCAGCGTTGGGTCTGGGGGTGCCAAGATGGAGCTGGGGGTCGGAAGGAGACCCCCGGAGGGGTCTGGGGGCACTCGGGGACTCCTCAGGCCCCTCCCCTCTGCTCCCCTCTCAGGCTCCCCTCTCAGTGCCCCCCCGCCCCCCATCAACCAGCAGGACCTGACGGACGCTGCTGCGGGACTCCCCCGGGACCCCTCTGCCTCCCTGGACCCCCGGCACGGGGGGAAATGGGTCTGGGGGGACATTTTGGGTCTGGGGGGCCTCTTTCCTGGATCTGGGGGTGTTATTTGTGGTCTAGGGGATTGTTTGGGGTCTGGGGGCCGGTCTGGGTCTGGGGGGTTGTTTGGGGGTCTGGGGGGCTATTTGGGGGTCTGGGGGATTGTTTGGGGGTCTGGGGGGTTATTTGGGGGTCTGGGGGGATTGTTTAGGGTCTGGGGGATTGTTTGGGGTCTGGGGGGTTGTTTGGGGTCTGGGGGGATTGTTTGGGGGTCTGGGGGTTGTTTGGGGTCTGGGGGGCTGCTTGGGGTCTGGGGGTTTATTTGGGGTCTGGGGGGTCGGTCTGGGTCTGGGGGCTCTCTGACCCCCTCTCCCCCCAGGCCAGGCCCCTGCCCTCCCGGCCCCCCCCGTGTCCCCTGTACCTGTTCCCGGGGAGGGGGGCTCTGCCCGGCCCCTCCCGAGCCCCCCCACTCGGGGGGCAGTGCCGACCCCTGACCTCGACTCCCCGACTCCCCGACCTCGAGGGGTTCCCTAAGGCCCCGAGGCCCCCGAGACCCCCTCGCGCCGGTGAGTGGGGGCGGGGGTTTGGGGCGTGGCCCGGGGTCCGAGGCGGCGCCGCCCGGTCACGCCCCTCCCGCCCCTCGCCCCTGCCCAGGCCGCTTCTGCGCTCTGGCTCGGCCTCGGGCCCCTGCGGCTGCTCCCCTCGGCACTTCGCGTGCCCCGCTGGGGGAGCGGGACTCGGCTGGCGCCTCGGGGCTGCCCCCGCCCAGCGCCCGCCTCGTGCTGCGCTGACCTGAGCCCTCACCTGGCCTCGGGGGCGGGACTTCGCCGGGCCCCTCGCCCAAGCGGCAGGTGGGACACGCCTGGGGGTGGGGGGGAATGACACACCTGGGGGGCTGGGACACACCTGGGGGGCTGGCACGCACCTGGGGGTGGGACACACCTGGGGGTGGGACACACCTGGGGGGTGGGGGGAATGACACACCTGGGGGGCTGGGACACACCTGGGGGGCTGGAGACGCACCTCGGGCGTGGGACACTGGGTGGGGGGAATGACACACCTGGGGGGCTGGGACACACCTGGGGGACATGGCCCGTGGGTGGGGGAATGACACACCTGGGGGGCTGGGACACACCTGGGGGCTGGCACGCACTCTGGGCGTGGGACACGCCTTGGTGGGGTTGGGTGGGTGTGGCACACCCCAGAACAAGGGATGAGGCATGGGCGGGGGCCGGGAGGGGCTGTGGGCGGGCAGGGAGAAGCTGTGGGCGGGGCCGGGAGGGGCTGTGGGCGGGGCTGGGAGGGGCTGTGGGCGGGGCCGGAGGGGCTGTGGGCGGGGCTGTGGGCGAGGCCGGGTGGGGGCTGTGGGCGGGGCAGGAGGGGCTGTGGGCGTGTCCGCACTGACCCCCGCCCATGCAGGCCCCCGCCCCTGCAGCTCAGGCCCCTGCCAGCTGGTGGCAGCCGGGTGCCCCGGGAGGATCCCGGAGCAGCTGGGATGGAGCTGCACCCTGGGCAAGGTGAGTCTGGGGGGCTCAGGGTGCACCTGGGCAAGGTGAGTCTGGGGGCACCTGGGCAAGGTGAGTCTGGGGGCTCAGGGTGCACCTGGGCAAGGTGAGTCTGGGGGCTCAGGTGCACCTGGGCAAGGTGAGTCTGGGGGGTTTGGGGGTGCACCCTGGGCAAGGTGAGTCTGGGGGTTTGGGGGTGCACCTGGGCAAGGTGAGTCTGGGGGTGCACCTGGGCAAGGTGAGTCTGGGGGCTCAGGGTGCACCTGGGCAAGGTGAGTCTGGGGGTTTGGGGTGCACCTGGGCAAGGTGAGTCTGGGGGCACCTGGGCAAGGTGAGGGTCTGGGGGCTCAGGGTGCACCTGGGCAAGGTGAGGGGGCTCAGGAGGGCCATGGGAGGGTCCTGGGGCAGGTTTGGGGGTCGCTCGGGCCTGGGGGCTCCAGGGCATGGATTCTGTACAGTCTGGGGGCAAGGGGGTCAGCTGGGGAGTTTTGGGGGTCCTGGGGCCATAATTTGGGGGCAGGTTGGTGGGGAGAAGGTTGGGGAGGCAGGGTCTCGGGGCCCGGGGTGGATTTTGAGTTCTCTGTGATTTTGGGTGATTCCAGGTGGGATTTGGGGATCTCTGGGTGGCTTTTGGGGGTTTCCAGTTGGGCTTTGGGGGTTCCCTAGGTGGGTTTTGGGGTTCCCAGCTGGGTCTCAGGGTCCCTCCCCAGGTGTGCCTCTGCAGCACCACTCTGACAAGCTGCAGCCCTGGGGCTCCTGCTCCTGGGGCGCTCTGGGCCCTGGGGAGGTGCCCACGCCCGCCTGGTGCTGCTGGTGCCGAGCTGGAGCTGCGCTGACCGCCTTGGGGGCGCGGGACCCTGCTCCCTGAGCTGCACTACAGCGCCTGCCCGCGAGCTCCCCCACGGGTACTCCCCAGCGTGACCTCCCAACGGGGACTCCCAAACGGGACTCCCAAACGGGACTCCCCTAATCTGAGACCCCTAAATGTGACTCTCACATCTGGAGACCCTCCCAATCTCAGACTCCCTCAAGACTCGACTCTCTAAAATCCCCTAGACCTGTCCCCTTAGTTTCTGACCCACCCCCCGCTTTGAGACCCTCCCTCAAATCTGACTCACTTGCTCCCCCCAAAACCCCCCCAGAACTGCTCCCTCTCGGCCCCCACCCCTGACTCCCCCGTGCCCCCCCCAGCTCTGGGCTCAAGGCTCTATGTGGGTTCTGCTCCCGCCCCCCTGGGGGTCCCCGAGTGCTGCCTCCGGGTTCACGGTGACCCCCGCTGCCCTGCACACTCGACTCAGGTGGGGCTGGGGCACGGGGGTTTGGGGGTCCCGGGGAGGGGGCTTGGGGTGTCTCGGGGAGGGCCTCGCTGTGCTTTAGGGAGGTTTGGGGTGTTTTGGGGTGATTTTGGGGTGTGTTTGGGCTGCTTTTGGGGTGTGTTTGGGGGTGTTTGGGCTGTTTTGGGGGTGTTTGGGCTGGTTTTGGGGTGGCTTTTGGGGTGGTTTTGGGGGTGTTTTGGGCTGGTTTTGGGGTGTGTTTGGGCTGTTTTTGGCGGTTCTACGGTGTGCTTGCCCCCCAGGACGCTGCTTGATTTTCCTCAGGGATTTCGCCAGCTGCTTCATCGCCCACCTGAGCTCCCCTCGGGACTCTCGGGACTTCCGGTACTGCCAGTGCACGGGAGGGGAGGGAGAGCTGGGGGAGTAGCTGGTATTTGGGGAGTGGGCACGGGCGATTTTGGGGGTCCCTCACTGTCCCCTCCGGCTACTTTTTGTGCTCCCTCGGGATCGGGGACCCCTCTGGCCGGAGCCGCCTCTAACGAGGGACCCCGAAACAGAGACCCCCCTGATCTACTTCCGGTGGGACTGGGGACACTGGGGAGCACTGGGAGGGGGGACACGGGCAGTGGGAGGGACAGCGCTGTCCCCGTGGCCTTGGGGCTGTCCCCAGGGCAGTTCCCCGGCCGACAGCGCTGTCCCCATCTTGTCCCCGTCCCCGTCCCCGTCCCTCGTCCCCGTCCCTGTGTCTGTACCTGTCCCATCCCTGTCCCTGTCCCTGTCCCTGTGTCTGTCCCATCCCTGTCCCTGTCCCTGTCCCTGTCCCTGTCCCTGTCCCTGTCCCTGTCCCTGTGTTCGTCCCGGCCCCCTGTCCCTGTCCCTGTCCCTGTCCCTGTCCCTGTCCCTGTCCCTGTCCCTGTGTCTGTCCCTGTCCCTTGTCCCTGTCCCTGTCCCTGTCCCTGTCCCTGTCCTTGTCCCTGTCCCTGTGTCTGTCCCATCCCTGTCCCTGTCCCTGTCCCTGTCCCTGTCCCTGTCCCTGTCCCTGTCCCTGTCCCCATCCCCGTCCCATCCCTGTCCCTGTCCCCTCGCCCCCCTGTCCCTGTCCCATCCTCGTCCTCAGCGAAGTTCCTGGGCTTCACCGCCGATGTCCCCTGCCTGGCTCGGACTATCATGCAAGCTGCCACCATGGAGCAGGTGACAGGGCGGCCGGGGTGACAGCGCCACAGCCACTGTCCCCAGGGCATCCCCTAGTAACCCTGTCCCTCCCTGTCCCTCTCTGTCTCCCCCTCGTCCCCCTCCCCTGTCCCCAGGGCTCCCTGGCCGGGATCCTGATCGGGCTCACATGCTCAACTGCTCCCAACTGCGGCTGAAGCGGCTCTGCCACCGCTAGGGTGTGGGACAGGGGACACTGGGGACACTGGGGGACACTGGGGACACTGAGGGGACGGGGGGCAATGGGACGGGGGCACAATGGGGGACACTGGGGGGACACTGGGACAGTGGGACAGGGAGACAAGGGGCGTGGGGCCTGGGGATGCTTCTAGTGTCCCCAGAGTCACTCATTCCCGTGTCCCCCCCTGTCCCCTCGTGGTCCCCCCCGGCCCCTCGCGAGAGGCTGCTGGGGCTCGCCGGGTCGTGGTCTCACGCGGTGTCCGGAGTGGCTCCGGGACATCCGGTGTCACCAGCTGCCGGGCTGCTGGGCGGGTGGCTCCTGTGCACGCTGTGCTGCGGGCTCTGTGAGTGTCCCCTCAGCCTAGCCGCCGGTGTCCCCATCGCCCCTGTCCCCATGTCCCTGTCCCCATGTCCCTGTCCCCATGTCCCTGTCCCCACGCCCCTGTCCCCATCGCCCCTGTCCCCACGCCCCCTGTCCCCATGTCCCTGTCCCCATGTCCCTGTCCCCATCGCCCCTGTCCCCCATGTCCCTGTCCCCATGTCCCTGTCCCCACGCCCCTGTCCCCTACTGCCCCTGTCCCCTATGTCCCTGTCCCTATGTCCCTGTCCCCATGTCCCTGTCCCCACGCCCCTGTCCCCACGCCCCTGTCCCTCGCTCCTGTCCCTCACGCCCCTGTCCCTCACGCCCCTGTCCCCATCGCCCCTGTCCCCGCCCCTGTCCCCATGTCCCTGTCCCTGTCCCTGTCCCCATGTCCCTGTCCCCATCGCCCCTGTCCCTGTCCCCTCAGGGCTAGCCTATGGGACTCTGCTGCTGCTGCTGCCGTTGGGCGGGCCCTGGGGGTGACGCGGGGTGACTCCGCGGTGTCACTGGGCCGGCTCGCCTTTGGCCAGCGCGGCCATCGGGCTGGGGCATGCCAAGTGCATGTGGGCGCTGCAGGTGGGGCTCCCTGAAACCGCCCCTCGGGACCTCCCCCAGAATCCCCAGCCTGGGTAGCCGGGGGTCCCCGCTGTGTGCGGGGGCTCCGGCCTGACCTCTGCCCCCCAGGCTCTAGGCCGAGGCCCCTATGGGACTCGTGGCTCCCCTGGACCCCCTCGCCTCCTGCGCGCCCCTGAGCCCCGGGGCCAGCGGGCCACTGCTCTCCCAGTACGGGACCAGTAGGGACCAGTATGGCCGGGCTGGGGACGGGGGGCGGTTTGGGGGTCGGGGGATCCCGGCATGGGTTGGGCGGAGGGGCTCCCAGTGTTCCCCCAGTCTGTCGGGGAGCTCTGTGCCCCCCAGTACCCCCTAGTACTCCCTCAGTACCTCAGTACCCCCAGTGCTCCCCAGTGCCTCTTGCTTCTCTTCCCCAGCGCGTCCCCGGCACGAGGAGCGGCCCTGCCCCCCACCGAGGGAACGTGGGGGCCCCTGTCCCCTCAGGCAGCCCCCACAAACTGGGAGAGACTGGTTCTACTGGGAGAGACTGGCTCTACTGGGACGGGGACTGGCTCTTAACTGGGATCGGGGCTGGTTCTACTGGGAGAGACTGGTTCTACTGGGATCGGGACTGGTTCTACTGGGATCGGGACTGGTTCTACTGGGATTGGGGGCTGGTTCTACTGGGATCGAGACTGGTCTCGTACTCGGGACCGGGACTGGCTCCTACTGGGATTGGGGCTGGTCTGTACTCGGGATTGGGGCTGGCTCCCTACTGGGGCCGGGACTGGTTCTTACTGGGATCGGGACTGGTTCTTACTGGGATCGAGACTGGTTCTACTGGGATCGAGACTGGTCTGTACTCGGGATCGGGACTGGTTCTTACTGGGATTGGGACTGGCCCGTACTCGGGATCGGGGCTGGTTCTACTGGGGGCGGGGCTGGTCTGTACCGGGATCGGGACTGGTTCTTACTGGGATTGGGGCTGGCTCTACTGGGAGGGTCGGGGGGCGGAGCCTCGAGCGCCGCGGGGGCGGAGCAGACGAGGCGGCCCCCGCCCCAGACGTCACAACAACGCGCGTGTCGTCATCGCTCTGCGTCGCGCGGAGGAGCAAAGTGGGACGGCGCCGGTCGGTGGGGGGAGGGCGGGGAGGGGTCCCTGGTGGGGAGGGCCGTAACTGCCCTGGGGGGGCCTAGGGGGTCCCAGTACGGCCCAGTTGGGGCCTTAGGGGGTCCCAGTACGGCCCAGATGGGGGCCTAGGGGGTCCCAGTACGGCCCAGTTGGGGCCTCAGGGGGTCCCAGCACGGCCCAGGGGGGCTCAGGGTTCCCTAGTTCGGGCCCAGTTGGGGCTCAGGAGGTCCCAGTACGGCCCAGTTGGGGCTCAGGGGCTCCCAGTACGGCCCAGATGGGGCTCAGGGGTCTCAGCACGGCCCAGGTGGGGCTCAGGGGCTCCCAGTACGGCCCAGGTGGGGCTCCAGGTGTTCCCAGTACGGCCCAGTTGGGGCTCAGGGGGTCCCAGTACGGCCCAGGTGGGGCTCAGGGTGTTCCCAGTACGGCCCAGTTGGGGCTCAGGGGGTCCCAGCACGGGCCCAGTTTGGGGGCGGGCGATCCCGGGGTGGCAGGCTCAGGGGGGTCCCAGGGTGGGCACTGGGGACACCGGGGACACTGGGGACACTCGGGCCGCCTGCAGGATGAGTAGCGACCCGGACGTGTTCGTGGGGAACACGACGCTGATCGATGAGGAGGTGTACAGGCTGTGGCTGGACGGGCACTGGGTACGGCCGGGGCCTGGGGACACCTGGGCACGGCTGGGACACGTTTGGGACGGCTGGACACACCCGAGCACACCTTGGGGGCTGTGCGGTGTGCGCGGTGCTCGGTGTCTCCCAGTGTCCTCAGTGTCCTCCAGCGTCCCCCGTCCCCTGTCCCGCAGTGGCCGAGGGCGGTGCGCCGCCCTGCGCTGGGGGGGTCCTGGAGCGCGAGGGCACCTCGGTGGCCGTGCTGCAGAGCGACACCCGCGACCACTCACCGCACCTTCCAGATGCTGGAGCGTTGCTGCACGCCTCGCCGCGGCTGCTGCAGCAGCTGCTTCTTTCCAGATCCCCCCCCGAGCGGCAGCTGCTCGTGCAGCGGTACTGGGGGGCACTGGGGCACTGGGGGAGCAATGGGGGGCAATGGGGGGCAATGGGGACACTGGGGACACCAGGGGGGCAATGGGGACACTGGGGACAGTGGGGGACTGGGGGACTGGGGACACTGGAGACACTGGAGGGACTAGGGGCAAATGGGGGACTGGGGACTGGAGGGACAATGGGGACAGTGGGGACACTGGGGGACTCGAGGGGGCAGTGGGGACACTGGGGGACACTGGGGGCAGTGGACACTGGGGGACTGAGGGGCAGTGGGGACACTGGGGGACACTGGCAGTGGGGGACACTGGGGGACTGTGGGGTCACGCGGAGACTGGGCGGACTGGGGACTCTGGGGGACTTGGGACTGGGAGCACTGGGGGAACTGGGCGGAACTGGGCAGGACTGGGGACTGGGGACACTGGGTACTGGGGGACACTGGGGACTGGGACAGTGGGGACACTGGGGGGCAATGGGGATACTGGGGACACTGGTACTGGGGACACTGGGGACACTGGGGCACGGGGAAGCAGCCCAGGGGCTCAGGGCACAGTTCAGGAGCAGATTTTGGGGCTCGGGGGCGTTTTGGGATCCCCTCAGTTTCGGGTCTTCAAGTTTTTGGGATTTCCTCGCCATTTCTGGCTCTCCCCGGTGCCGGGTGCCCAGGTACTACGCCTTCGGACGAGGGCGCTGGCCCGGAGCTAGGCAAGAAACTCTCCAAGGGCACCAAGAAGGAGCTGGACGAGGTCAGCGCCCGCACCGGGGTCGGGATCCGCAGCTGCCGCCGCCAGGTGCGACCCCCAGAGACGGGGAGGAAATCCCAAAAATGGGGGAGGAAATCCTGAAATCAGGGGAAGGGAAACGGGGGAGAAACACCAAAAACAGGGGAAAACCCCAAAAACGGGGGGGAAAGGGTAAAAGGGGAGGAACCCAAAACCAGGAGGAAAATCCCCAAAACGGGGGAGCCTTGGCCTCGTGGAGGGGGCTGGTCCTGCTGGGGAGCCTGGGAGGGCTCAGCGGGGTTTTGCGGGTCCTGGGGGGATTTGGGGCGCTGACTCCTCCTGCCCCCCCAGTTTGACAACTTCAAGAGGGTTTTCAAGGCGGTGGAGGAGCTGCGGGGGCCCCTGGCCGAGAACATCCAGCAGCTGTTCCTGCTGCCGCCCCCCCTGGCCCGGTGGGTCTGGGGGCACGGGGGGCGGGGAGGGGCCTGGGGGCCGGGACCCCCCAGAGGGGCTGAGGGGGTCCCTGGGGGTCTCGGGGGCTCAGGAGGGGCTGGCGTTGTTGGGGGTTTTGGGGTGCAGGTGACATCTGCAGGGGGTGGGGGGGTTGGGAGAGTTGGGGAGGAGATCTGGGGGGTTCAGGGGTTTGGGGGGTTCAGCTCTTGGGGGGTTCAGGGGCTTGGGGGTCTAGGCGCTTTGGAGGCCCAGGGGTTTGGGGGGTTCAGGCGTTTGGAGGGGGTTCAGTGGGTTTGGGGGTCTAGGGACGGGTTTTAGCAGTTTGGGGTTCCCTCGGAGGCCGGGGGACCCCCGGACTTCGGAATTCCCCCAGGGACTACGCCGCCATCGTGTTCTTCGCCAACAGCCGCCTGACGGGCAAGCGGCGCCTGCAGTTCCCTGAGCTTCGCCGACTTCACGCCTGGAGCCCAGAGCATGATGGGGCACTGGAGCCAGGGGCGCTTGGGTGAGCGCCGGGACCCCCGAACCCCCCGGGACCCCCCATAGCCCCCCGACCCCCTGACTCCCCGTCCTTGCAGCGCCCGAGTGCCGAGACCCGGCACGGGGACTCTGCCCAAGTCCTTCCTGCAGGACCTGAAGGAGCCTCAAGGTGCTGGTGGTCGGCAAGGACCTGCTGGACCAGCACAAGAGGTGACACCCCCAAAACCGGGACACTCCCACAATGGGGCACCCTCACTGGGGACACCCCTCACTGGGACACCCCTCACTGGGGGACACCCCACACTGGGGACACCACAAACACCTGACACCCCAAAATGCGACACCCCTCACTGGGGACAGCCCTGAGGAGCCATCCCCAAAATGGGGACAGTAAAATCAGGGACAGCCCAAGAACGGGTACCCCAAACCCTGTGGGGCACCCCAAAACCGGGCTCACCTCCACAGGGACACCCCCAGACTGGTGGATGGCCCCCAAAATCGGGTGGGGCCCCCCAGATTGCTGGGTCCTGCCCAGTTCCCTGGGACCCCTCAGGCTTCATCTCTGCAAAGCCTTGGATACCCCAAACCTCTCAGTGCCCCCCAAAACCCCCAGTTCCCCCCTAAACCCTGGGAGCTCTGGGCCCTGGGGGGGTCCCGGTTCCGGGGTCCCCGGGCCCCCCCAACTGCCCCCTCCCCCAGCCTGGTGTGCTCGGCCCTGCGTGGGAAGATCTCGGTCTACAACGAGCTCGAGGCCAACTTCAAGGTGAGCCCCCCAAAAACGGGGTGTCCCAAGGGGGGAGGGGCCTCCCAAATCCCTGGGGTCTGCTTGAAGGGGGACCAAATCCTGGGACCCCCTAAAATCCCGGAGGAACCCCTGGGCACATTTGTGGAGGAAGGTTGGAGTTGGGGGGGAGATTCTCATCACTGGGGTCCCCCCTGGGAGGGAATTGAGGGATGGGGGGGTCCCCAAAACCCCTGAGACGCCCCGAGGTCCTGGATCTCTTTTCTGGGGGGTTCTGGGGGTCCCCCAAACTCCTGGGTCTCCGAAATTACCGGGTCCTGGGGTTGGGGGCTCCAGGGGGATGGTCTTGGGGTTGGGGGCCCCTGGGGCTCCTGGGGAGGGTCCCGATGGGGCCCTGGGGATGGTCGGGTTGGGGGCCCTGGGGAGGGTCCTGCTGGGGGGCCCCTGGGGAGGGTCCCGGGTTGGGGGCCCCGCTGGGGGGTCCTGGGGTTGAGGGTCCCAGTGGGGTTGGGGGTCCCAGCTGCCCCTGTGC
>JAPFBE010000391.1:47500-55213 GCA_034336665.1 Luscinia megarhynchos | reverse complement strand
GGTAGACCTGGTGTCCGCCTGCATTCCCGCTTAAGGGGTAGACCTGGTGTCCGCCTGCATTCCCGCTTAAGGGTAGACTCCAGGTCCGCCTGCATTCCCGCGCATTAAGGGTAGACCTGGTGTCCGCCGGCATTCCCGCTTAAGGGTAGACCTGGTGTCCGCCGGCATTCGCGATTAAGGGGTAGACCTGGTGTCCGCCTGCATTCCCGCTTTAAGGGGTAGACCTGGTGTCCGCCGGCATTCCCGCTTAAGGGTAGACCTGGTGTCCGCCTGCATTCCCGCTTAAGGGGTAGACCTGGTGTCCGCCGGCATTCCCCGCTTAAGGGGTAGACCCTGGTGTCCGCCTGCATTCGCGATTAAGGGGTAGACCTGGTGTCCGCCTGCATTCCCGCTTAAGGGTAGACCTGGTGTCCGCCTGCATTCCCGCTTAAGGGGTAGACCTGGTGTCCGCCTGCATTCCCCGCTTTAAGGGGTAGACCTGGTGTCCGCCTGCATTCGCGATTAAGGGGTAGACCTGGTGTCCGCCCGCATTCCCGCTTAAGGGGTAGACCTGGTGTCCGGCCGGCATTCGCGCATTAAGGGGTAGACCTGGTGTCCGCCTGCATTCCCGCTTAAGGGGTAGACCTGGTGTCCGCCGGCATTCCCGCTTAAGGGGTAGACCTGGTGTCCGCCTGCATTCGCGATTAAGGGGTAGACCTGGTGTCCGCCTGCATTCCCGCTTAAGGGTAGACCTGGTGTCCGCCGGCATTCCCGCGATTAAGGGGTAGACCTGGTGTCCGCCGGCATTCCCGCTTAAGGGGTAGACCTGGTGTCCGCCGGCATTCCCACATTAAGGGGTAGACCTGGTGTCCGCCTGCATTCCCGCTTAAGGGGTAGACCTGGTGTCCGCCTGCATTCCCCGCTTAAGGGGTAGACCTGGTGTCCGCCGGCATTCCCGCTTAAGGGGTAGACCTGGTGTCCGCCTGCATTCCCGCTTAAGGGGTAGACCTGGTGTCCGCCGGCATTCCCGCTAAGGGGTAGACCTGGTGTCCGCCGGGCATTCCCGCGATTAAGGGGTAGACCTGGTGTCCGCCGGCATTCCCGCGATTAAGGGGTAGACCTGGTGTCCGCCGGCATTCGCGATTAAGGGGTAGACCTGGTGTCCGCCTGCATTCCCGCTTAAGGGGTAGACCTGGTGTCCGCCTGCATTCGCGATTAAGGGGTAGACCTGGTGTCCGCCTGCATTCCCGCTTAAGGGGTAGACCTGGTGTCCGCCTGCATTCCCGCTTAAGGGGTAGACCTGGTGTCCGCCGCATTCGCCATTAAGGGGTAGACCTGGTGTCCGCCCTGCATTCCCGCTTAAGGGGTAGACCTGGTGTCCGCCTGCATTCCCGCTTTAAGGGGTAGACCTGGTGTCCGCCTGCATTCCCGCTTTAAGGGGTAGACCTGGTGTCCGCCTGCATTCGCCGCGATTAAGGGGTAGACCTGGTGTCCGCCTGCATTCCCGCTTAAGGGGTAGACCTGGTGTCCGCCTGCATTCCCGCTTAAGGGGTAGACCTGGTGTCCGCCTGCATTCCCGCTTAAGGGGTAGACCTGGTGTCCGCCGGCATTCGCGACATTAAGGGGTAGACCCAGGTCCGCCTGCATTCCCGCTTAAGGGGTAGACCTGGTGTCCGCCTGCATTCCCGCTTTAAGGGTAGACCTGGTGTCCGCCTGCATTCCCGCTTTAAGGGGTAGACCTGGTGTCCGGGCCGGCATTCCCGCTTAAGGGGTAGACCTGGTGTCCGCCTGCATTCCCGCTTAAGGGTAGACCTGGTGTCCGCCGGCATTCGCGATTAAGGGGTAGACCTGGTGTCCGCCTGCATTCCCGCTTAAGGGTAGACCTGGTGTCCGCCTCGCATTCCCGCGATTAAGGGGTAGACCTGGTGTCCGCCGGCATTCCCGCTTAAGGGGTAGACCTGGTGTCCGCCTGCATTCCCGCTTAAGGGGTAGACCTGGTGTCCGCCGGCATTCCCGCTTAAGGGGTAGACCTAGGGTCCGCCGCATTCGCTAAGGGGTAGACCTGGTGTCCGCCGGCATTCCCGCTTAAGGGGTAGACCTGGTGTCCGCCTGCATTCCCGCTTAAGGGGTAGACCTGGTGTCCGCCTGCATTCCCGCTTAAGGGGTAGACCTGGTGTCCGCCGGCATTCCCGCTTAAGGGTAGACCTGGTGTCCGCCTGCATTCCCGCTTAAGGGTAGACCTGGTGTCCGCCGGCATTCCCGCTTTAAGGGGTAGACCTGGTGTCCGGGCCGCATTCCCCGCTTAAGGGGTAGACCTGGTGTCCGCCTGCATTCCCGCTTAAGGGGTAGACCTGGTGTCCGCCTGCATTCCCGCTTAAGGGGTAGACCTGGTGTCCGCCGGCATTCGCGCTTAAGGGGTAGACCTGGTGTCCGCCTGCATTCCCGCTTAAGGGGTAGACCTGGTGTCCGCCTGCATTCCCGCTTAAGGGTAGACCTGGTGTCCGCCTGCATTCCCGCTTAAGGGGTAGACCTGGTGTCCGCCTGCATTCCCCGCTTTAAGGGGTAGACCTGGTGTCCGCCTGCATTCGCGATTAAGGGTAGACCTGGTGTCCGCCTGCATTCCCGCTTAAGGGGTAGACCTGGTGTCCGCCTGCATTCCCGCTTAAGGGGTAGACCTGGTGTCCGCCTGCATTCGCGACATAGGGGTAGACCTGGTGTCCGCCGGCATTCCCGCTTAAGGGGTAGACCTGGTGTCCGCCGGCATTCTCGCTATTAAGGGGTAGACCTGGTGTCCGCCTGCATTCGCGATTAAGGGGTAGACCTGGTGTCCGCCGGCATTCCCGCTTAAGGGGTAGACCTGGTGTCCGCCTGCATTCGCGATTAAGGGGTAGACCTGGTGTCCGCCTGCATTCCCGCTTAAGGGGTAGACCTGGTGTCCGCCGGCATTCCCGCTTAAGGGGTAGACCTGGTGTCCGCCTGCATTCCCGCTTAAGGGGTAGACCTGGTGTCCGCCGGCATTCCCGCTTAAGGGGTAGACCCTGGTGTCCGCCGGCATTCCCGCTTAAGGGGTAGACCTGGTGTCCGGCCGGCATTCCCGCTTTAAGGGGTAGACCTGGTGTCCGCCGGCATTCCCGCTTAAGGGGTAGACCTGGTGTCCGCCTGCATTCCCGCGCTTTAAGGGTAGACCTGGTGTCCGCCTGCATTCCCCGCTTAAGGGTAGACCTGGTGTCCGCCGGCATTCCCGCTTTAAGGGTAGACCTGGTGTCCGCCTGCATTCCCGACTAAGGGGTAGACCTGGTGTCCGCCTGCATTCCCGCTTAAGGGGTAGACCTGGTGTCCGCCTGCATTCCCGCTTAAGGGGTAGACCTGGTGTCCGCCTGCATTCCCGCTTAAGGGGTAGACCTGGTGTCCGCCTGCATTCCCGCTTAAGGGGTAGACCTGGTGTCCGCCTGCATTCCCGCTTAAGGGGTAGACCTGGTGTCCGCCTCGCATTCCCGCGATTAAGGGGTAGACCTGGTGTCCGCCTGCATTCCCGCTTAAGGGGTAGACCTGGTGTCCGCCGGCATTCCCGCTTAAGGGTAGACCCTGGTGTCCGCCTCGCATTCCCGCGATTAAGGGTAGACCTGGTGTCCGCCGGCATTCCCGCTTAAGGGTAGACCTGGTGTCCGCCTGCATTCCCGCTTAAGGGGTAGACCTGGTGTCCGCCTGCATTCCCGCTTAAGGGTAGACCCTGGTGTCCGCCGGCATTCCCGCTTAAGGGGTAGACCTGGTGTCCGCCTGCATTCGCGATTAAGGGGTAGACCTGGTGTCCGCCGGCATTCTCGCTTAAGGGGTAGACCTGGTGTCCGCCGGCATTCCCGCTTAAGGGGTAGACCTGGTGTCCGCCTCGCATTCCCCGCTTTAAGGGGTAGACCTGGTGTCCGCCGGCATTCCCGCTTAAGGGGTAGACCTGGTGTCCGCCTGCATTCCCGCTTAAGGGGTAGACCTGGTGTCCGCCCGCATTCCTCGCTTAAGGGGTAGACCTGGTGTCCGCCTGCATTCCCGCTTTAAGGGTAGACCTGGTGTCCGCCGGCATTCCCGCTTAAGGGGTAGACCTGGTGTCCGCCTGCATTCCCGCTTAAGGGGTAGACCTGGTGTCCGCCGGCATTCCCGCTTAAGGGGTAGACCTGGTGTCCGCCTGCATTCTCGCTTAAGGGGTAGACCTGGTGTCCGCCTGCATTCCCGCTTAAGGGTAGACCTGGTGTCCGCCGGCATTCCCGCGATTAAGGGGTAGACCTGGTGTCCGCCGGCATTCCCGCTTTAAGGGGTAGACCTGGTGTCCGCCGGCATTCGCCGCATTAAGGGGTAGACCTGGTGTCCGGGCTTCGCATTCCCCGCTTAAGGGGTAGACCTGGTGTCCGCCGGCATTCCCGCTTAAGGGTAGACCTGGTGTCCGGCCCGCATTCCCGCTTAAGGGGTAGACCTGGTGTCCGCCTGCATTCCCGACATTAAGGGGTAGACCTGGTGTCCGCCCCCGCATTCCCGCATTAAGGGGTAGACCTGGTGTCCGCCTGCATTCGCGATTAAGGGTAGACCTGGTGTCCGCCTGCATTCCCGCTTTAAGGGGTAGACCTGGTGTCCGGGCCGGCATTCCCGACATTAAGGGGGTAGACCTGGTGTCCGCCTTCGCATTCCCGCTTTTAAGGGGTAGACCTGGTGTCCGCCTGCATTCGCGATTAAGGGTAGACCTGGTGTCCGCCTGCATTCCCGCTTTAAGGGGTAGACCTGGTGTCCGGGCCGGCATTCTCGCTTAAGGGGTAGACCTGGTGTCCGCCTGCATTCCCGCGATTAAGGGTAGACCTGGTGTCCGCCGGCATTCCCGCTTAAGGGGTAGACCTGGTGTCCGGGCCGGCATTCCCGAGCTAAGGGGTAGACCTGGTGTCCGCCTGCATTCCCCGCTTTTTAAGGGGTAGACCTGGTGTCCGCCGGCATTCGCGATTAAGGGGTAGACCTGGTGTCCGCCTGCATTCCCGCTTAAGGGGTAGACCTGGTGTCCGCCTGCATTCCCGCTTAAGGGTAGACCTGGTGTCCGCCTTCGCATTCCCCGCTTTTAAGGGGTAGACCTGGTGTCCGCCTGCATTCCCCGCTTTAAGGGTAGACCTGGTGTCCGGGCCGGCATTCCCGCTTTAAGGGTAGACCTGGTGTCCGCCTGCATTCCCGCTTAAGGGGTAGACCTGGTGTCCGGCCTCGCATTCCCGCTTTAAGGGGTAGACCTGGTGTCCGCCTGCATTCCCGCTTAAGGGGTAGACCTGGTGTCCGCCTGCATTCCCGCTTTAAGGGGTAGACCTGGTGTCCGCCTCGCATTCCCGCGCTTAAGGGGTAGACCTGGTGTCCGCCCGCATTCCCCGCTTTTAAGGGGTAGACCTGGTGTCCGCCGGCATTCCCGCTTAAGGGGTAGACCTGGTGTCCGCCTTCGCATTCTCGCTTTAAGGGGTAGACCTGGTGTCCGCCGGCATTCCCCGCTTTTAAGGGGTAGACCTGGTGTCCGCCGGCATTCCCGCTTAAGGGGTAGACCTGGTGTCCGCCTCGCATTCGCGATTAAGGGGTAGACCTGGTGTCCGCCGGCATTCCCGCTTAAGGGGTAGACCTGGTGTCCGCCTGCATTCGCGATTAAGGGTAGACCTGGTGTCCGCCGGCATTCCCGCTTAAGGGGTAGACCTGGTGTCCGCCGGCATTCCCGCTTAAGGGGTAGACCTGGTGTCCGCCTGCATTCGCGATTAAGGGGTAGACCTGGTGTCCGCCGGCATTCCCGCTTTTTAAGGGGTAGACCTGGTGTCCGCCGGCATTCCCGCGCTTTAAGGGTAGACCTGGTGTCCGCCGGCATTCGCGATTAAGGGGTAGACCTGGTGTCCGCCGGCATTCCCGCTTTAAGGGTAGACCTGGTGTCCGCCGGCATTCCCCGCTGGCCAGGGCGGACGGCGCCAGGTCTACTTCGCGGGCGGGCGCTGAAGGTCGGTGACCGCTAGCGGCAACAGGTCTACCCCGCGGCGGGCGCTGAAGCGTCGGTGACCGCTGTCGGGCACCAGGTCTGTCTTCGCCGGGCGGGCGCTGGAAGGCTAAGACCGGGCTAGCGGCAATAGGTCTACTCCTCGCTGCCGGGCGCTGAAGGCCGAGACCGGGCTACGGCAATAGGTCTACCCCGCTGGGGCGGGCGCTGAAGGCCGGTGACCGCTACGGCAATAGGTCTACTCCTCGGGCGGGCGCTGAAGGTCGCAGACCGCTACGGCAATAGGTCTACTCGCGGGCGGGCGCTGAAAGGTCGCGACCGCTAGCTGCAATAGGTCTACCCCTCGGGCGGGCGCTGAAGGGTCGCGACCGCTAGCGGCAACAGGTCTACTCGCTGGGCGGCGCTGAAGGCCGCGACCGCTAGCGGCAACAGGTCTACCCTCGCGGGCGGGCGCTGGAAGGCCGGTGACCGCTAGCGGCAATAGGTCTACCCCTCGGGCGGGCGCTGAAGCGTCGTATGACCGGGCTACGGCAATAGGTCTACCCTCGCGGCGGGCGCTGAAGGGTCGCGACCGCTACGGCAATAGGTCTACCCTCGGGCGGGCGCGAAAGGCCGCGACCGCTAGCGCAACAGGTCTACCCTCGCGGCGGGCGCTGAAGCGTCGCGACCGCTAGCTGCAACAGGTCTACTCTCGCCGGGCGGGCGCTGAAGGCCGCGACCGCTAGCGGCAACAGGTCTACCCCGCGGGCGGCGCTGAAGGCCGCGACCGCTAGCGGCAACAGGTCTACCCCTGGCCCGAGACGGGCGGCAAACGGGTTTCCCCCTGTACACCGCTGCTTAGGGCGCTAAGGCTGCCGTGAAGGGAAACCCGCCGCCTTCGCCGCTTCCCGCCGCGCCGCTAAGCCCCCCGCTTCGCAGATCGGGCCTGGGACCCGCTGCTGGAGGGAAGTCGAGGTCGCTAGCGCGACTGGGCGGGCCCCTCTTCTTCTTCTGGGAAGAGCGCTGCCGCCGCTCGGCTGCTGCCGCTGGCGGCGCTGCTGCCCTCGGCTCGCTGCTCGCCCCTCGACTCCGCTGTGATCGGGCCTGGGACCCGCGCGAGGAGGGCGCTGGCTATGGCCCGCGCTGAAGCGAAGCGAGGGCGCCGCCCCTAGGGCGCTTCTTCGCTACCGGGGGCCCCCCTGTCGCTCCCCGGCCCGCCGAGAGAGGCCTCGGAGGAAGGAAGGAAAGAAAGGAGAGGAGAGGAGAGGACGCTGCCGCCGCCTCGGCCGGCCGCCTCCCCTTCGGTTCGGTTCGCTTCGCCGATCGGTAGCCCGCCTCTTTAAGCCGTACAAAAAGCTTGTGTCGAGGGCTGATTCTCAATAGATCGCAGCGAGGGAGTTGCTCTGCTACGCACGTAAACCCCGACCCAGAATCAGGTCGCCTACTTAATGATTTAGCCGAGTGCCCCACCACCATGCGCGTACGCTGACGGGGGAGAGGCGGCGCCAAGATCCGGCCCCGCCTCCCGCTCCCCGACCACGAAGCGGCGCCTCGAGATTGGCCCGCCTACCGCTGGGGGGCGGGCGGGCGTCGGCTATCGCGAAGCCCACTGAGAGCCGGGCGGGCGCTAGCGGTATCGCTATCGCCTAGGCGGGATTCTGACTTAGAGGCGCTCAGTCATAAGCCCGCAGATGGTAGCTCTCAGCGCCAGTGGCTCTCAGCCAAGTCGCGACGCACTAGGGGTCTGAACCCGCGGCTCCTCTCGTGAC
>JAPFBE010000391.1:0-42500 GCA_034336665.1 Luscinia megarhynchos | reverse complement strand
GGCGCCAATTCCAAACGGAGGAGAGACAGGAGGGGAAAAACCCCACCTTACGCCTCCCAAGGCCGCCCCAGCGGCGGGGGGGCTCATGCGCTTCGACCGCCTCCCCCCGCCATGGGGGAGACGCCGCCCGCAAGGCTCCTTGGCTTCTTCGGAGGCGCTCAGGCGCCTGGCTCGCCCGCCTTCTGCATCGGAGAGGCTGGCGCTCAGCGCCAACGCTGACCGACCGCGACCGCGACCGCTTCGCCGCTGGGACGGCGGCTCGCCCCGACTCGCCACGGGACCTCGGCCGCCATCGCTCGGCGCTGGGCGACGCCGCCGCCGCCCTCGCCACGCTTCCGCTTTCGCCGCCGATCGGGCGGACTGTCGCTGCCAGAGGCCGCCAGCTGAAGCGCTGCCGCCCTCTTTGCTTCCCAGCTGCCTTACGGACGCTCGCTGGAACGCCGGCCGGGCGATCGCTAATTCTTCCGCCGGCGCAACCCTCCTGCGCTGGACCGTTTTCCCTCGGCCGCTGGCCGGAGCTTCGGCGTCGCTGCTCGGGCCGCCGGGCGCCGGAGGCGGACGCCACCGACGCACTCCGGAGTCGGGCGCTGCTGAAAAGCCGGAGGCCTGCCGCCGGGCGTAGACTCCACCGCCGCCGCCGCCGCTTCAGCTGGAGCATCTTTGGCGCCGCATCGCCAGGCGGCAGGCGACGGGCGCCAGCCGGGGTAACGCCGCCTCGCTCCCCGCCGGGGACCGGCGCTGCTGGGAGCGCCTCGCGCCGCCCCCGCACGCTTTAATCCCTTTGCGGTCGCGACGCCGCCGGAAAGGAAGAGCGACGGGGAAGCGACGGGCGGGCCCGGCCGGACGGCCGCGGCGGGCGCTTTCACCCCGGGGGACACTGACCTGGCGGCGACGCCGCCACACCGGCATCGGGTCGCCGGCTGGCCGGGCCTCCGCCGACGGAGGGAGACCGCCGAGCGCCGCCCGCACGGCACGGCACGGCACGGCACTGCACGGCACGGGAGAGGGCCGCCGAGATAGGAGGGATGGCCGGCGGCACGGCGTCGCCGCCGACGCCTTCTTCGGGGCACAAGGTCGCCGAGGTAAGAGGCGCTGCCGCGTTCGACGCTGCCGGGCGCTGGCGCTGCTAGTGGTAGCGGGCGGGCGGCCGAGGCGAGAGCGTGGCGGGCTCCCCGGGCGGCCGCCACCCCGCGGCCGACGAGGGGGCTGAGGCACTGCCAGCAGCCGGGCCAGGCCCGTGTCGAGGCGAAGCGGGTCGGCCCCGCGGCCGACCCCGGTTCGTTCGCTTGCCGCTGGCTCTCCGCCGAGACCGGGCCGCAGAGGGGGGGCAGGGCGCCCTCCCCGGCAAGGCACGGCTGCCCCTCGCCCGCGGGACGCCGACCGACAGCGAGAGGGAGGGAGCGCTGCCGGCGGGCTGCTGGACGCCACCGCTGGGGGGATCGGGCGGGAGCGGGCTGCTCCCTACCTCGCGGATGGCGCCAGGGCCGCCGCCTCGCACCGCCTCGCTGCCGCCGCCGCCGCCGCGGGCGGGGCGCTGCGGCCGAGTCGCCTCGAAGTCTTTTAAACTCTCCGCTGCCCGGGCGTCTTCTCTCCTCTCCCTACCGGCTCTCCCCAACGGCGCGTGTGACGACGCCGAGGGGAAAAAGTCGGCGGGCATGGGACGGGTCGCCGAGGCGCTGGAGCGCTAGGTACCTGACCCTGGGGCGAGGGAAACGACCTGCATGGCTCCCCGCTGGGTGCTCTCCCCGCTGCCACCTTCGGGGGAGCTGCCCGCGGGCGGGCGCGCTCGACGTCCGCTGCCACCGCCGCGGCCGTCCGCCTCGGGGCCCGGGTTTCTCAGTAGCCCGGGCGCTGGCGCTCGAGAGACCGCCGCGGCTCGGCCGCTCGCTGGCGCTGCTGCTGGGGACGCTGCCCGCCGCTTAAACTCGGCCACGCTCGAAAAGCGAGAGGCGTGAGCGCCGGGCGACCGGGCGTTTCGGGCGGCGCCGGCCGCGGTGGCGAGGCTCGAGGTCGCCCGTTGCCCCTCAGCCCGGGCGGGACGGACCGACAGCGGACCGACGCGGGCGGGGGGAAGAAGAAGGCGGCTCGGGCGCCGGCCGGCCAGCCCGCCACGCTTCCTGCGGGCGCCTCGTCGCGACGCTGCGTCTAGCGCTGGGTCGGCCCTCGCCCGCAAGACGGTGGGCGGGCGCTGCGCTAGGGCGGCGCTTCGCCGCGCCGAAAGCTTTTCCCCCCGCGGGAGATGGCTCTGCGCCGCTTCTCTCTCGCTTCTCTCTGGGCTGCTGCTGCGCTGGGCGTCGGAAGGGCGTGCGCTCCCCTCCCTCCCTCCGCGAGAGGGGAGCCGGGCGGCGAATGGAACGGGCGCTGGCGCTGCAGGCTTCGCCCCCCCACCGGTAATGATCCTTCCGCAGGTTCACCTACGGAAACCTTTGTTACGACTTTTTACTTCCTCTAGATAGTCAAGTTCGACCGCTCTTCGACGCCCGCAGGGCTGTACGACACTCGGCCGGGCCGCATCCGAGGACCTCACTAAACCATCCAATCGGTAGTAGCGACGGGCGGTGTGTACAAAGGGCAGGGACTTAATCAACGCGAGCTTATGACCCGCGACTTACTGGGAATTCCTCGCTCACGGGAAGAATTGTAATCCCCGCATCCCCATCACTTAATGGGGTTCAACGGAGTTACCCGCGCTTCGCCGGGCGGAGGGTAGGCACAAGCTGAGCCAGTCAGTGTAGCGCTGCGGCGGCCCCCGGACATCTAAGGGCATCACAGACCTGTTATTGCTCATCTCGGGTGGCTGAACGCCACTTGTCCCTCTAAGAAGTTGGACGCCGATCGCCGGGGGTCGCGTAACTAGTTAGCATGCCAGAGTCTCGCTCGCTATCGGAATTAACCAGACAAATCGCCTCCACCAACTAAGAACGGCCATGCACCACCACCCACGGAATCGGTGAAAGAGCTCTCAATCTGTCAATCCTGTCCGTGTCCGGGCCGGGTGAGGTTTCCCGTGTTGAGTCAATTAAGCCGCAGGCTCCACTCCTGGTGGTGCCCTTCCACAATTCCTTTAAGTTTCAGCTTTGCAACTATACTTCCCCCCGGAACCCAAAGACTTGGGTTTCCCGGAGCTGCCCGGGCGGGTCATGGGAATAACGCCGCCGATCGCCAGTCGGCATCGCTTATGGTCGGAACTACGACGGTATCTGGATCGCTCTTCTAACCTCCCGACTTTCGCTCTTGATTAATGAAAACATTCTTGGCAAATGCTTTCGCTTCTAGGCCGCCTTGCGCCGGGTCCAAGAATTTCACCTCTAGCCGCACAATACTTAATGCCCCCGGCCGCCCCTCTTAATCATGGCCCCGCTTCCTAAAAACCAACAAAATAGAACCGGAGTCCTATTCCATTATTCCTAGTTGCAGCATGCCGGGCGGCCGGCCTGCTTTGAACACTCTAATTTTCTCAGTAAACGCTTCGGGCCCTCAGCGGGACACTCCAGCTAAGAGCATCGAGGGGGCGCCGAGAGGTAGGGGCTGGGATAGGCGGTGGTTTCGCCTTCGCTGGCGGACCGCCAGCTCGCATCCCAAGATCCAACTACGAAGCTTTTTAACTGCAGCAACTTTAAGATACGCTATTGAGCTGGAATTACCGCGGCTGCTGGCACCAGACTTGCCCTCCAATGGATCCTCGCCAAGGATTTAAAGTGCGCCATTCCAATTACAGGCCCTCGGAAGAGTCCTGTATTGTTATTTTTCGCCACTACCTCCCCCGGTCGGGAGTGGGTAATTTGCGCGCTTCGCTGCCTTTCCTTGGATGTGGTAGCCGCTTTCAGGCTCCTCTCCGAATCGAACCCTGATTCCCCGCCACCCGTGGTCACCATGGTAGGCACAGACAGTACCATCGAAAGTTGATAGGGCAGACATTCGAATAAGCCGCCGCCGAGGGCGCAAGCGATCGGCTCGAGGTTATCTAGAGTCACTAAAGCTGCCGGGCGGCCCGGGTTGGTTTTGGTCTGATAAATGCACGCTGCCCCCGGAGGTCGGGCGCCGCCGGCATGTATTAGCTCTAGAATTACCACAGTTATCCAAGGAGCGGGAGAGGAGCCACCAAAGGAACCATAACTGATTTAATGAGCCATTCGCAGTTTCACTGTACCGCCTGCGGTGTACTTAGACATGCATGGCTTAAGCTTTGAGACAAGCATATGCTACTGGTAGGATCAACTAGGTAGTCGCCACACTCGCTGGGCGGCGCCGCGGGCGGGCGCTCAAGGAAGCCCGACCGCCTGCCCGGGCGAAGCCTCTGCCAACCCCTGACCGCCCCCGCTTTCTCTCTTCTCTCTTCTCTTCGCTTCTCTCGGTCACGCCCGACCGGGCGGGCGGGTATGGCGGGCGGGCGGCCGGGCGACATCGCTACAGCTCGGGCGGGCGCTTGGGCGGGGAACGGCGCCACGCTGCTGAGCGACTTCCCCCACCTCGGCCGGGCGGCGGGAGGCGGAGACGCCTCGGCGACACGGCCGACCCCGGGCGGTCGGGCTCCTTCCCGCCACGCCGCTGTGGCAAGGAGTCGGACCGCTGGCGCAGCTTTCTTTCTCGCCTCGACAACAACGCTGTAGCCTTTTTTCTTTCGCCTTCCTTCCCCGCTTTTTCTCGCTTTTCTCTCTCGCTTCTGTTTCTTCGGGCCCGCGCTCTTCGAGACTCGGCCTCGCTGCTCGATAGTCACGGGCGCGTTGGCGGCGCTACCGGACGGGGGCTCGGTTGGGCTGACCCGCCCTCGAGGTCGGCCCGAAAAAGCACCGGACGTGTTAGAGGAGACAGCGACCTGACGAGGCGGGCGCTGCCCGACACCTCGAGGCCCCGAGGTCGGGCGTGCTCGCTCTGCAGCAGGCGGCGGCGCGACCAAGGAGCGCTGGTGCGGTGCGCTGAACGGGCTTCTTTTCCCCCGTCCGCGCTCCCATCGGTTCTCATCCCCCTTTCTCTCTCCGCCTTCCTCGGGGGACCGCGCTTTTCTCTCGCTCGAAGCTCGAGCCGCGACCGGCCGCTCGAAGCGCTGCTCGCGTCGGCACACCTAACGGGCGATACTCGCACCGGCCGCACCGCACCTCGCCGCTTTTCCAAGGACACCTGAGGACTGGCGGGCCACGCTGCCGCCACACAGCCCGGGACGGTAAAGACGCTTCCTCCCCCTAAAGCAGCGGGAGGAGCGACACTGCCTTCGCGACGGGCGGGTGGCCGATCGAAAGGGAGACCGCCTCTGCTCGAGAAGCGGGCACCGCCGAGGCTTCCCCCCATGACAGAGAGAAGCCCCGGGGAGAGGTGCCCGCCAGCCGAGGGCCCTTCCGACGCCACCCGAGGAACCACCTCATCGGACGCCGGAGACAAAGGCCCCGCCGCCACGCCTTCCCGGGGACAACAGAAAACCGAAAAAGAGGAAAAAAGACAAAAGCACACTACGCTGTCGCGACGCACCCGCGGCTAGCCACGGGGTCACGGGCCTGCGGCGGGGGTCGGGGCGGGGGGCGACTCGAGACTCAACTCCCCCTAAAACCCCCCATCCGCCCGCCGACGGTCTCGAGCCCGCGCTGGGACCGGAGGCGGGGGCTAGACTCGAGACTCAACTCCCCCTAAAACCCCCCATCCGCCTGGGCCGGCACGGATTCTCTCGGTCTCTCTCGCCAGCACACAGCGCCTCTTCTGGGCCTTTCGCTTCGTGGGCCCGCGACTTTCGCCGTCAGCGCTGCTGCGCCGCGCTTAAGGCCGCTGCGGAGAAAAAGAAGGGAAAAGGCCGGGCGGCTCCCCACACTCCGCCACGCCTCTGAAAAAAGCAGAGCCGTTTCGCAACTCCAGCCCGGCCGGCAGCCACCGCAGGCCGGGGCAGCAGGCCAGACCCCACACGCCGCCTCGCCACGGTGGCTCGGATCGCACTCAGCCGAGAGGGAGATGGGCGAGGGCGCCGCCGGCCGCCCCCCCCACATCGCCGGGGGCTTTTTTCTTCGCTTCTGTCGCTGCTCGCTCGCTTCACGGGCGAAGCCGCCACCGCGGCCGGCCGCCACCGCTAAAATGAATACTCCGCTTCGCTACGCTGGTCCCCCGCTTAGGGCCGAGGGAAGGGGGAACCATGCTTTCAACGTAGGCACGGCGGGAGAAGGGGTGCCGCCAACCCCGGCCGGGCAAACTCCACGGGCGACTCTCGCCACCGAGCTCCCCACCTTTGGGCGAAGCCGAGGCGAGGCCGATGCCCCACCGCACGCTCTCGCTAACCTCTTCCCAGGCGGACGCCTTCTGGGCAAGACGGGTCGGGAGCGGGAACGAGGCCGAAGCGTAGCCGCGGTTTCGGGGAGCTCTCGGGAAGGGGCCGGGAACCTACCACTCGGCAGGCTCAACGCACCCCGGCCGCTGCCCAGCCCCCGGGCTGCCGGTAAAGCGCACTGACCGGGTAGCCGGCGAACGCCGCGACTCCGCCAGAAGCTGGCCGGCCCCCGCTTAAGGCCGGGCGGAAAGGGACGTAGGCGCCGCCGCCTCGGCCACTCGGCCGCCGGAGGAGCGAGCGGGCACCCGCCTCTTTCGCTGTAAACCGCAGCAGCCGGGCCGGAGCGGGACACGCGCCAGCTGCTTGATCTCGCTTCGGTCTCCCCGCCTACCTGGCCTGGGCCGGGAGCACAGCTCGCGATCGCCTTCGCTGGCCGGCAGCAGCCGGCCGGAGCGGGACACGCCGCTGCTTCGCCTCGCTTCTCGGTCTCCCCGCCTACCTGGCCTGGGCCGGGAGCACAGCTCGCGACGCCTGCTGCTAAACCGCAGCAGCCGGCCGGAGCGGGACACGCGCCGCTGCTTCGCCTTCGCTTCGGTCTCCCCCGCCACCTGGCCTGGGCCGGGAGCACAGCTCGTGACGCTGCCGCTTAAACCGCAGCAGCCGGGCCGGAGCGGGACACGCCGCTGCTTCGCTTCGCTTTCTCGGGTCTCCCCGCCTACCTGGCTCTGGGCCGGGAGCACAGCTCGCGACGCTCGCTGCGAAGCCGGCAGCAGCCGGGCTGGAGCGGGACACGGCCGCTGCTTCGCCTTCGCCTTCGGTCTCCCCCGCCTACCTGGCCTGGGCCGGGAGCACAGCTCGCGACGCTCGCTGCTAAACCGCAGCAGCCGGCCGAGCGGACACGCCGCTGCTTCGCTTCGCCTCGGTCTCCCCGCCTACCTGGCTCTGGGCCGGGAGCACAGCTCGCGACGCTCGCTGCTTTAAACCGGCAGCAGCCGGGTCGAGCGGGACACGCCGCTGCTTCGCTTCGCTTTCTCGGTCTCCCCCGCCTACCTGGCCTGGGCCGGGAGCACAGCTCGCGATCGCCTGCTGCTGGCCGCAGCAGCCGGGTCGGAGCGGGACACGCCGCTGCTTCGCTTTCTCTTCGGTCTCCCCGCCGCCTGGCCCGGGCCGGGAGCAGCTCGCCTCGCCTCCACCTGTCCTAGTACACTGGTGGTACGGGAATGCCGGACAAAGCCCCGGAGAGTCCTTGCTCGCATTGGCGGTACGTGTTCCTGAGCCGGCACGACCGCCCCCGCTGCCGCCTCTTTTCCCGCCTTCACGGACACAGGCACCGCGACAGCTCGCGGGAGACGGCCCGTAACCTCGCCTCCCATAATACGGACAAGCGGGGCCCAGGCGGCCGACGAGCACAAGAGAACGGCTTAGGTGACCGGGTGGCGAGCGGAGCACGCCGCTTCCCACGATGAGGCAGCCGGAGGCAGCCGAAACAGCGGCTCCCTTACGACTTTCAGGGACACCAGGTCTACCCAGCCAGCGGGTAGACCTGGTGTCCGGCCGCATTCCCGCTTAAGGGGTAGACCTGGTGTCCGCCGGCATTCCCGCATTAAGGGGTAGACCTGGTGTCCGCCTGCATTCCCGCTTAAGGGGTAGACCTGGTGTCCGCCTGCATTCCCGCTTAAGGGGTAGACCTGGTGTCCGCCTGCATTCCCGCTTAAGGGGTAGACCTGGTGTCCGCCTCGCATTCCCGCTTTATTAAGGGGTAGACCTGGTGTCCGGCCGGCATTCGCGCTTAAGGGGTAGACCTGGTGTCCGCCGGCATTCCCGCTTAAGGGGTAGACCTGGTGTCCGCCTGCATTCGCGATTAAGGGGTAGACCTGGTGTCCGCCGGCATTCCCGCTTAAGGGGTAGACCTGGTGTCCGCCTCGCATTCCCCGCTTAAGGGGTAGACCTGGTGTCCGCCTGCATTCCCGCTTAAGGGGTAGACCTGGTGTCCGGCCGGCATTCCCGCTTAAGGGGTAGACCTGGTGTCCGCCTGCATTCCCGCTTAAGGGGTAGACCTGGTGTCCGCTCGCATTCCCGCTTAAGGGGTAGACCTGGTGTCCGGGCCGGCATTCCCGCTTAAGGGGTAGACCTGGTGTCCGCCTCGCATTCCCGCTTAAGGGGTAGACCTGGTGTCCGGCCGCATTCTCGCTTAAGGGGTAGACCTGGTGTCCGGGCCGGCATTCCCGCTTAAGGGGTAGACCTGGTGTCCGGCCGCATTCCCGCGATTAAGGGGTAGACCTGGTGTCCGCCTGCATTCCCGCTTTAAGGGGTAGACCTGGTGTCCGCCTCGCATTCCCGCTTAAGGGGTAGACCTGGTGTCCGCCGGCATTCCCGCTTAAGGGGTAGACCTGGTGTCCGCCTGCATTCCCGCTTAAGGGGTAGACCTGGTGTCCGCCGGCATTCCCGCTTAAGGGGTAGACCTGGTGTCCGCCTGCATTCCCGCTTAAGGGGTAGACCTGGTGTCCGCCTCGCATTCGCTGCATTAAGGGGTAGACCTGGTGTCCGCCTGCATTCCCGCTTAAGGGGTAGACCTGGTGTCCGGCCGCATTCCCGCGATTAAGGGGTAGACCTGGTGTCCGCCTGCATTCCCGCTTTAAGGGGTAGACCTGGTGTCCGCCGGCATTCCCGCTTAAGGGGTAGACCTGGTGTCCGCCTGCATTCCCGCTTAAGGGGTAGACCTGGTGTCCGCCTGCATTCCCGCTTAAGGGGTAGACCTGGTGTCCGCCTGCATTCCCGCTTTAAGGGGTAGACCTGGTGTCCGCCCGCATTCCCGCTTAAGGGGTAGACCTGGTGTCCGCCTGCATTCCCGCTTAAGGGGTAGACCTGGTGTCCGCCTGCATTCCCGCTTAAGGGGTAGACCTGGTGTCCGCCTCGCATTCCCGCTTTAAGGGGTAGACCTGGTGTCCGCCGGCATTCCCCGCTTTAAGGGGTAGACTCCAGGTCCGCCGGCATTCTGCCATTAAGGGGTAGACCTGGTGTCCGCCTGCATTCCCGCTTAAGGGGTAGACCTGGTGTCCGCCGGCATTCCCGCTTAAGGGGTAGACCTGGTGTCCGCCTCGCATTCCCGCTTTAAGGGGTAGACCTGGTGTCCGGGCCGGCATTCCCGCTTAAGGGGTAGACCTGGTGTCCGCCTGCATTCTCGAGCTTTAAGGGTAGACCTGGTGTCCGCCGGCATTCCCGCTTAAGGGGTAGACCTGGTGTCCGCCTGCATTCCCGCTTTAAGGGGTAGACCTGGTGTCCGGCCCGGCATTCCCGCTTTAAGGGGTAGACCTGGTGTCCGCCGGCATTCTGCGCTTAAGGGGTAGACCTGGTGTCCGCCTGCATTCCCCGCTTAAGGGGTAGACCTGGTGTCCGCCGGCATTCCCCGCTTAAGGGGTAGACCTGGTGTCCGCCTGCATTCCCGCTTAAGGGGTAGACCTGGTGTCCGCCTGCATTCCCGCTTAAGGGGTAGACCTGGTGTCCGCCGGCATTCCCGCTTTAAGGGGTAGACCTGGTGTCCGCCTGCATTCCCGCTTTAAGGGGTAGACCTGGTGTCCGCCTGCATTCCCGCGATTAAGGGGTAGACCTGGTGTCCGCCGGCATTCCCGCTTAAGGGTAGACCTGGTGTCCGCCTGCATTCCCGCTTAAGGGGTAGACCTGGTGTCCGCCGGCATTCGCGATTAAGGGGTAGACCTGGTGTCCGCCTGCATTCCCGCTTAAGGGGTAGACCTGGTGTCCGCCCGCATTCCCGCTTAAGGGGTAGACCTGGTGTCCGCCTCGCATTCCCGATTAAGGGGTAGACCTGGTGTCCGCCGGCATTCCCGCTTAAGGGTAGACCTGGTGTCCGCCTGCATTCCCGCTTAAGGGTAGACCTGGTGTCCGCCTGCATTCCCGCGACATTAAGGGGTAGACCTGGTGTCCGCCGGCATTCCCGCTTAAGGGTAGACCTGGTGTCCGCCGGCATTCCCGCTTAAGGGGTAGACCCTGGTGTCCGCCTTCGCATTCGCGATTAAGGGGTAGACCTGGTGTCCGCCGGCATTCCCGCTTAAGGGGTAGACCTGGTGTCCGGCCGGCATTCCCGCTTAAGGGTAGACCTGGTGTCCGCCTCGCATTCGCGCTTAAGGGGTAGACCTGGTGTCCGCCTGCATTCCCGCTTTAAGGGGTAGACCTGGTGTCCGCCTGCATTCGCGATTAAGGGGTAGACCTTGGTGTCCGCCGGCATTCCCGCTTAAGGGGTAGACCTGGTGTCCGGCCGGCATTCCCGCTTAAGGGGTAGACCTGGTGTCCGCCTGCATTCCCGCTTAAGGGTAGACCTGGTGTCCGCCGGCATTCCCGCTTTAAGGGGTAGACCTGGTGTCCGCCGCATTCCCGCTTAAGGGGTAGACCTGGTGTCCGCCGCATTCGCGCTTAAGGGGTAGACCTGGTGTCCGCCTGCATTCCCGCTTTAAGGGGTAGACCTGGTGTCCGCCGGCATTCCCGCTTAAGGGGTAGACCTGGTGTCCGCCTGCATTCCCGCTTTAAGGGGTAGACCTGGTGTCCGCCTGCATTCCCGCTTTAAGGGGTAGACCTGGTGTCCCCTGCATTCCCGCCATTAAGGGGTAGACCTGGTGTCCGCCTGCATTCCCGCTTTAAGGGGTAGACCTGGTGTCCGCCGGCATTCCCGCTTAAGGGGTAGACCTGGTGTCCGCCGGCATTCCCCGCTTTAAGGGGTAGACCTGGTGTCCGCCTGCATTCCCGCTTAAGGGTAGACCTGGTGTCCGCCTGCATTCCCGCTTAAGGGTAGACCTGGTGTCCGCCTGCATTCCCGCTTTAAGGGGTAGACCTGTGTCCGGGCCGGCATTCCCGCTTAAGGGGTAGACCTGGTGTCCGGGCCCGGCATTCCCGCGATTAAGGGGTAGACCTGGTGTCCGCCTGCATTCCCGCTTAAGGGGTAGACCTGGTGTCCGCCGGCATTCCCGCTTAAGGGTAGACCTGGTGTCCGCCGGCATTCTCGCTTAAGGGGTAGACCTGGTGTCCGCCTGCATTCCCGCTTAAGGGGTAGACCTGGTGTCCGCCTGCATTCCCGCTTTAAGGGGTAGACCCTGGTGTCCGCCTCGCATTCGCGATTAAGGGGTAGACCTGGTGTCCGCCGGCATTCCCGCTTTAAGGGGTAGACCTGGTGTCCGGGCCGCATTCCCGCTTAAGGGGTAGACCTGGTGTCCGCTTCGCATTCCCGCCATTAAGGGGTAGACCTGGTGTCCGCCGGCATTCCCGCTTAAGGGTAGACCTGGTGTCCGGCCGGCATTCCCGCTTTAAGGGGTAGACCTGGTGTCCGCCTGCATTCGCGATTAAGGGGTAGACCTGGTGTCCGCCGGCATTCCCGCTTTAAGGGGTAGACCTGGTGTCCGCCGGCATTCCCGCTTAAGGGGTAGACCTGGTGTCCGCCTGCATTCCCGCTTTAAGGGGTAGACCTGGTGTCCGCCGGCATTCCCGCTTTAAGGGGTAGACCTGGTGTCCGCCCGCATTCGCGCTTAAGGGGTAGACCTGGTGTCCGCCTGCATTCCCGCTTAAGGGGTAGACCTGGTGTCCGGCCGGCATTCCCGCTTAAGGGGTAGACCTGGTGTCCGCCTTCGCATTCCCGCTTAAGGGTAGACCTGGTGTCCGCCGGCATTCCCCGCTTAAGGGTAGACCTGGTGTCCGCCTGCATTCCCGCTTAAGGGGTAGACCTGGTGTCCGGCCGGCATTCCCGCTTAAGGGGTAGACCTGGTGTCCGCCTGCATTCCCGCTTAAGGGGTAGACCTGGTGTCCGCCTCGCATTCTCGCTTTAAGGGGTAGACCTGGTGTCCGCCTTCGCATTCCCCGCTTTAAGGGGTAGACCTGGTGTCCGCCGGCATTCCCGCTTAAGGGGTAGACCTGGTGTCCGGCCGGCATTCTCGATTAAGGGGTAGACCTGGTGTCCGCCTGCATTCCCGCTTTAAGGGTAGACCTGGTGTCCGCCGGCATTCCCGCTTAAGGGGTAGACCTGGTGTCCGCCTGCATTCCCGCTTAAGGGTAGACCTGGTGTCCGCCGGCATTCCCGCTTAAGGGGTAGACCTGGTGTCCGCCGGCATTCTCGCTTTAAGGGGTAGACCTGGTGTCCGCCTCTGCATTCCCCGCTAAGGGGTAGACCTGGTGTCCGCCGGCATTCCCGCTTAAGGGGTAGACTCCAGTGTCCGCCTGCATTCCCGCTTAAGGGTAGACCTGGTGTCCGCCTGCATTCCCGCTTAAGGGTAGACCTGGTGTCCGCCGGCATTCCCGCTTAAGGGTAGACCTGGTGTCCGCCTGCATTCCCGCTTAAGGGGTAGACCTGGTGTCCGGCCGCCATTCCCGCTTAAGGGGTAGACCTGGTGTCCGCCTGCATTCCCGCTTAAGGGGTAGACCTGGTGTCCGCCTCGCATTCCCGAGCTAAGGGTAGACCTGGTGTCCGCCGGCATTCCCGCTTAAGGGTAGACCTGGTGTCCGCCGGCATTCCCGCTTTAAGGGGTAGACCTGGTGTCCGCCTGCATTCCCGCTTAAGGGGTAGACCTGGTGTCCGCCTGCATTCCCGCTTAAGGGGTAGACCTGGTGTCCGCCGGCATTCCCGCATTAAGGGGTAGACCTGGTGTCCGCTTCGCATTCCCGCTTTAAGGGTAGACCTGGTGTCCGCCGGGCATTCCCGCTTAAGGGGTAGACCTGGTGTCCGCCTGCATTCCCGCTTAAGGGGTAGACCTGGTGTCCGGCCGGCATTCCCGCTTTAAGGGGTAGACCTGGTGTCCGCCGGCATTCCCGCTTTAAGGGTAGACCTGGTGTCCGGCCCTGCATTCCCGCGATTAAGGGGTAGACCTGGTGTCCGGGCCCTCGCATTCTCGCATTAAGGGTAGACCTGGTGTCCGCCTGCATTCCCGCTTAAGGGGTAGACCTGGTGTCCGCCTGCATTCCCGCTTTAAGGGGTAGACCTGGTGTCCGCCGGCATTCCCGCTTAAGGGGTAGACCTGGTGTCCGCCCGCATTCGCCGCATTAAGGGGTAGACCTGGTGTCCGCCTGCATTCCCGCATTAAGGGGTAGACCTGGTGTCCGCCTGCATTCCCCGCTTTAAGGGGTAGACCTGGTGTCCGCCTGCATTCCCGCTTTAAGGGGTAGACCTGGTGTCCGCCTGCATTCCCGCTTTAAGGGTAGACCTGGTGTCCGCCCGCATTCCCGCTTTAAGGGGTAGACCTGGTGTCCGCCCTCGCATTCCCGCCATTAAGGGGTAGACCTGGTGTCCGCCTGCATTCCCGCTTTAAGGGGTAGACCTGGTGTCCGCCGGCATTCCCGCTTAAGGGGTAGACCTGGTGTCCGCCTGCATTCGCGACTTAAGGGGTAGACCTGGTGTCCGCCGGCATTCCCGCTTAAGGGGTAGACCTGGTGTCCCCTCGCATTCCCGCTTTAAGGGGTAGACCTGGTGTCCGGCCTCGCATTCCCGCGATTAAGGGGTAGACCTGGTGTCCGCCTGCATTCCCGCTTAAGGGTAGACCTGGTGTCCGCCTGCATTCCCGCTTAAGGGGTAGACCTGGTGTCCGCCGGCATTCCCGCTTAAGGGTAGACCTGGTGTCCGCCCGCATTCCCGCTTAAGGGGTAGACCTGGTGTCCGGGCCGGCATTCGCGATTAAGGGGTAGACCTGGTGTCCGCCTGCATTCCCGCTTAAGGGGTAGACCTGGTGTCCGCCGGCATTCCCGCTTTTAAGGGGTAGACCTGGTGTCCGGCCGCATTCCCGCGCTTTAAGGGGTAGACCTGGTGTCCGCCTCGCATTCCCCGCTTAAGGGGTAGACCTGGTGTCCGGCCGGCATTCGCCGACTAAGGGGTAGACCTGGTGTCCGCCTGCATTCCCGCTTTAAGGGGTAGACCTGGTGTCCGCCTTCGCATTCCCGCTTTAAGGGGTAGACCTGGTGTCCGCCGGCATTCCCGCTTAAGGGTAGACCTGGTGTCCGGCCGCATTCCCGCTTTAAGGGTAGACCTGGTGTCCGCCGGGCATTCCCGCTTAAGGGTAGACCTGGTGTCCGCCTGCATTCCCCGCTTAAGGGGTAGACCTGGTGTCCGCCGGCATTCCCGCTTAAGGGGTAGACCTGGTGTCCGCCTGCATTCCCGCTTAAGGGTAGACCTGGTGTCCGCCGGCATTCCCGCTTTAAGGGGTAGACCTGGTGTCCGCCTCGCATTCCCTCGCGATTAAGGGGTAGACCTGGTGTCCGCCGGCATTCCCGCTTTAAGGGTAGACCTGGTGTCCGCCGGCATTCCCCGACATTAAGGGGTAGACCTGGTGTCCGCCTGCATTCCCGCTTAAGGGGTAGACCTGGTGTCCGCCGGCATTCCCGCTTAAGGGTAGACCTGGTGTCCGCCTGCATTCCCGCATTAAGGGTAGACCCTAGTGTCCGCCGCATTCGCCGACTAAGGGGTAGACCTGGTGTCCGCCCGGCATTCCCGCTTAAGGGTAGACCTGGTGTCCGCCTGCATTCCCGCTTAAGGGTAGACCTGGTGTCCGCCTGGCATTCCCGCCATTAAGGGTAGACCTGGTGTCCGCCGGCATTCCCGCTTAAGGGTAGACCTGGTGTCCGCCGGCATTCGCATTAAGGGTAGACCTGGTGTCCGCCGGCATTCCGGCTAAGGGTAGACCTGGTGTCCGCTGCATTCCCGCTGCCAGGCGGATCGGCGCCAGGTCTGCGCTGGGCGGGCGCTGAAAGGCCGACCGCTAGCGGCAAGAGTTCTATTCACGGCGGGCGCTGAACGGTCGAGACCGCTGCCGGGCAATAGGTCTACTCGCGGGCGGGCGCTGAAGGCTAAGACCGCTAGCTGCAACAGGTCTACCCCTGCGCCGGGCGCTGATAGGTCGAGACCGGCTAGCGCAACAGGTCTTCACCCGCGGCGGGCCGAAGGTCGAGAGCGCTGCCGGCACCAGGTCTACTTCAGGGCGGGCGGCGCTGAAGGTCGCTGACCGCTAGCTGCAACAGGTCTACCCTCGGGCGGCGCCGAAGGTCGAGACCGCTAGCGGCAACAGGTCTCACCGCTGCGGGCTGAAGGCCGAGACCGGCTAGCGCAACAGGTCTACCCCTCGGGCGGCGCTGAAAGGCCGCGACCGGTAGCGTCAAAGGTCTACGCGGGCGCGCGAAGGCTAAGACCGGCTAGCGGCAACAGGTCTACTCCGCCGGCGGGCGCTGAAGGCCGGTGACCGCTAGCGGCAACAGGTCTACCCCCTCAGGGCGCGCTGAAGGCCGCTGACCGCTAGCGGCAACAGGTCTGCCCGCGGGCGGCGCTGAAAGGCCAGGGACCGCTAGCGGCAACAGGTCTCACCCCAGCGCGGGCGCTAAAGGCCGTGACCGTAGCGGCAAAGGGTCTACACTCGGCGGCGCTGAAGGCTGAGAGACCGCTAGCGGCAACAGGTCTACCCGGGCGCGGGCGCTGAAGCGTCGGGACCGCTAGCTGCAACAGGTCTACCCTCGGGCGGGCGCTGAAGCGTCGCTGAATCGCTAGCGGCAACAGGTCTGCACTCGGGCGGGCGCTGAAGGCCGGGACCGCTAGCGGCAACAGGTTCCACCTCGGGCGGGCGGGCTGAAGGCCGCGACCGGCTAGCTGCAACAGGTCTACCCCCGCGGGGCGCTGAACGTCGGTGACCGCTGCCGGGCACCAGGTCTGCTGGGCGGCGCGAAGGCTAAGACCGCTAGCGGCAACAGGTCTACTCCCCGCGCCGGGGCTGAGAAGCCGGTGACCGCTAGCGGCAACAGGTTCACTACGGGCGGGCGCCGAAGGCCGAGAGCCGCTGCCGGCACCAGGTCTACACCCTGGGCGGCGCTGAAGGCCGCGACCGCTAGCGGCAACAGGTCTACCTCGGGCGGGCGCTGAAGGCCGGTGACCGCTAGCTGCAACAGGGTCTCCACTCGCGGCGGGCGCTGAAGGCCGGTGACCGGCTAGCGGCAACAGGTCTACCCCCCCGGGCGGGCGCTGAAGGCCGCTGACCGCTAGCGCAACAGGTCTACCCGCTGGGCGGCGCTGAAGCGCTGAGACCGGCTAGCCGCAACAGGTCTACCCGCGGCGGGCGCCGAAGCGTCGGTGACCGCTAGCTGCAACAGGTCTACCCTCAGGGCGGGCGCTGAAGGCCGCGACCGCTAGCGGCAACAGGTCTACCGCGGGCGGCGCTGAAGGCCGAGACCGCTAGCGCAACAGGTCTACCCCGCGGGCGGGCGCTGAAGGCCGGTGACCGCTAGCGGCAACAGGTCTACCCGCTGGGCGGGCGCCGAAGCGTCGTAGACCGCTAGCGGCAACAGGTCTCACTCCGCGGGCGGGCGCTGAAGGCCGGTGACCGCTAGCGGCAACAGGTCTACCCACTGCGGCGGGCGCGAAGGCCGCGATCGCTAGCGGCAACAGGTCTACCCTGGCCCGAGACGGGCGGCAAACGGGTTTCCCTGTACACCGCTGCTGCAGGCGCTGCACGGGCGGTGAAGTGGGAAACCCGCCGCCTGCCGCCGCCTCGCCGCGCCAGCTAAGCTCCCTCGCTGCGATCGGGCCTGGGACCCGCTGAGGGGAAGTCGAGGCACGCTGCGCTCGGGCGGGCCCTCTCTTCTGAAGAGCGCTGCGCTTCGCCGCTCGCCAGCTGGCGGCGCTGCGCCTCGCTCTCGCTGTTCAGCCCCTCGACTCGCAGATCGGGCCTGGGACCCCGCGCGAGGAGGGCGCTGGCGGGCCCGCTGCGAGCGAAGCGAGAGCGCCGCCCTTAGGCGCCTCTTCGCTACCGCCCCTGTCAGCCTCGCCCGCCGAGAGAGGCCTCGGAGGAAGGAAGGAAAGAAAGGAGAGGAGAGGAGAGGACGCCGCCGCTGCAGGGGTCGTCCGCCTCTTCGTTCGGTTCGCTTCGCTTCGATCGAGCTCCGCCTCTAAGCCGGCACAAAAGCTTGTGTCGAGGGCTGATTCTCAATAGATCGCGAGCGAGGGAGCTGCTCTGCTACGCATTTTAAACCCCTGACCCAGAATCAGGTCGCCTACGTAATGATTTAGCCGAAAGTGCCCCCACGCACCACGCGGGTACGCTGACGGGGAGAGGCGGCGCCAGCATCCGTCCGCCCGCTCCCCGGACTACGAAGCGGCGCCTTCAACGGCCCGGCCTCCGCTGGGGCGGGCGGGCGTCGCTATCGCGAGCCCACCGAGGCCGGGCGCGGCGCTATCGATATCGCCTAGGGCGGGATTCTGACTTAGAGGCGTTCAGTCATAAGCCCGCAGATGGTAGCCTCGCGCCAGTGGCTCCTCAGCCAAGCCGACGCGACCAGGGTCTGAACCCGCGTCTCTTCCTCGCACTGAGCAGGATTACTATTGCAACAACACATCATCAGTAGGGTAAACTAACCTGTCTCACGACGGTTCAAAAACCCAGCTCATGCTCCTATTAGTGGGTGAACAATCCAACGCTTTGCGAATTCTGCCCACAATGATAGGGAGAGCCGCATCAAGGATCAAAAAGCTTACGCCGCTATGAACGCTGGGTCAGCCACAAGCCAGTTATCCCTGTGGTAACTTTTTCTGACACCTCCTGCTTAAAACCCAAAAAGCCAGAAGGATCGTGGAGGCCCCGCCACGGCCCGTATTCGCACTGAAAATCAAGATCAAGCTTTGAGCTTTGCCCCTTCTGCTCCACGGAGGTTTCCGGCCCTCCCCTGAGCTCGCCTTTAGACACCTGCGCTACGCTGTGCCAGGTGTACCGCCCCCAGTCAAACTCCCCACCTGCCGCCGTCCTCGAGCGGTCAGCGCCGGCGGGCGCCGGCCGCCGCGCCAGAAGCGCAGAGCCCCCTCGGGCTCGGCGCCTTCACCGGGTAAGTGAAAAACGATCAGAGTAGTGGTATTTCATCGGGCGGCCGGGACAGCCGATGGTCGCCTCGTCGCCGCCCGAGCGCCCGCCTCCCACTTATTCTACACCTCTCATGTCTCTTCACAGCCAGACTAGAGTCAAGCTCAACAGGTCGTCTTTTCGCTGATTCCGCCAAGCCCGCTCCCTTGGCTGTGGTTTCGCTGGATAGTAGGTGGTGACAGTGGGAATCTCTTTTGCTCTATCCATTCACGCTGGGCTACCAATTAGATGACGAGGCATTTGGCTAGTTTTCGAAAGCAGAGACAAGTCTCCACACCTTCTTCCGAGTGGTAAGGATGGCGGCCCACCCATTTGGTCACACCGGTATTTTTCGCCCAATTGAGATGTAGATTGACGCTCGCCATGCTCACGCCACAGCTGCCACGCGGGCCGCTGGAAGCGGTGAAAACCCCACCGAGAGTCCGCGGCTCTCTCGGACTCGGGCACAACCAAGCCCCCAGTGTCGCGGGCCACTGCACGGGCATGAATGCATGTGTTCTTCAAGACACTCCGCACTTGTGCCCGAGTGCACCGGATGGGGCCCAGTAATGTCCTTCAGCCCGCCAGCCGACGCCATCATGGCTGCAGCCCCGCGCCGAGCCTCTCTGGGCGCAGCCCTCCTCGATCGACTATCTGGCCACCACATGGTCGGAACAAACGGGTCCCCAAGCACGGATGCAATCACAGGGCACCCAGCCCTGCCGCGGCAGCTGCTCGCGCAGACATGTGTCCCTCTCACACAGAGGCCCCACGCAGGCTGGCCCTGGAAGCGCCAGCGCACACCGGAATTTGGGGGCTGATGGACCATGACAGCACTGCTCGAGCACCGTCACGCTTTACCCAGCCGCCGCCACCCTCGGGTCAGGGTCCTGGCAGGTTGTGCTGCATGCCTCCTGGCTCTGAGAAGCATGCATCGGCACACGCCTTTGTCACTCAGGATACAAACTTCAAGTGGGTTGGTGAAGCCACTGGAGGGCACTCAAACCGCACTGGCAGCCGCCTTCTATTCCACGGCTCACCGCCAGCTTTGCGTCTAACTGATTGATGGGGCCCGTGCTGCAGGCCTTTGGGAAGGGGTCACTCTGCCAGAATGTGAACCCCAACCCAGAAATTGGTTTCTGCATTTCGCGTGAAACCGCAGGCGGATCTATGCGACTCCACCGCAGTGAGAGAGGGCCGCCTTCACCTTCCACTCACACTGGGGCAGAAGTCATCTTTAGCCACCCTCACGTGGGTGTCCAGCTGACCACGAGGAGGTGTGTGACTTCCGCGAACCAGGCTCCAGTCAGTAACTAGCCCACTTAGGCTGCCCTTGAGAGAGTCATAGTTACTCCCTGCCGCTTACCCGCGCCATTGAATTTCTTCACTTTGACATTCAGAGCACTGGCAGAAATCACATCGCCAACACCCGCCTCGGGCCTTCGCGATGCTTTGTTTTAATTAAACAGTCGGATTCCCCTGGTCCGCTAATCTGCAGTTCTTAAGCCGTTGCTAGGGCGCCGCCGAGGCGGGGCGCCGCCCGGGACCTCTCGGGACTCCGCCACTGGCGGTCGGATCACCGCGCTCCGCCGCCGCTGGCGGTAGGCGCCGACGCTGGCTGCTGCGCCAAGGCCAGCCGGGTCGCTGCTGCCGCCTGGAGTAGCGGCCGCTCGGGCGACGCATCGAACACGACCACGGCGGCGAGCCGCCGCTTTCGCCGGCCTCGGCGGGCTGGCCGCGGTAAGGCGGGCGGGGGCGGGCGGTGAGGGGGCGAAGGTGCCCGCCGCAGCTGGGGCGATTCACGGGAAGGGCCCGGCGCTCCAGAAGCCGCTGGCATACAAGGCTAAGGCGCTGCTGCCAGCGTGGAGCGCCTTCCGCGCTGGTGGCGCTTTCAGTTCCAGCCGCGGCGCTTCAGCCTCGCCACCAGCCCGACCGACTCCAGCCCTCAGGAGCCAATCCTATCCCGGTTACGGATCCGCTTGCCGACTTCTCTACCTACATTGTTCCAACATGCCAGAGGCTGTTCAACGGAGACCTGCTGCGATATGGGTACGCCCGGCGCGAGACTTACACCCTCTCCCCGGATTTCACGGGCCAGCTTAGAGCCACCGACGCCGCCGAACCGCGACGCCTGAAGGCGCTGGCCCTTCGGGCTTAACGGCATTCCAGGGCGCCGCCCTTCATTAAAGAAAAGAGAACTCTCCCTCAGCTCCCGCCGGGCTCGATCGGGTTATGTCACCGCGACTGCTTCGGGCGGTTTCGCCTCACCCGGATTCGGGATCTGAACCCTAATTCCCTTTCGATCGCTCAGGGCAATTGAGGCCATCGCCTTCGAACGGCGCCATCGCTAGGACCACTGACCCATGTTCAACTGTTGTTCACATGGAACTCTGCTCCACTTCTGCCTTCAAAGCTCTCGCTTGAATATTTGCTACTACCACCAAGATCTGCACTCGCGGCGTCCCACCCGCCCGCCCCAGGCTTCCAGGCCCACTGCAGCGCCTACTGTCAGCGCCTAGCCCCCGGGCTTCGCGATTCGTGCCGACGTCGGTATGGGCCCGACGCCCAGCCATCCATTTTCAGGGCTAGTTGATTCGGGCAGGTGAGTTGTTACACACTCCTTAGCGGATTCACTTCCATGGCCACCGGCCCTGCTGTCTAGATCAACCAACACCTTTCTGCTCTGATGCCAGCCGCCGCCGGCTGGCTTTAACCCGGGCGCGCTCGCTCATCCCGCAGCGCCAGTTCTGCTACCAAAAGGGGCTCCACTGGGCACTCCCCGCAGATTCCACGGCGCTGCCCAACGCCAGCCAGCCGCCCCTACCCATTGAAAGTTTGTAACAGGTTGAGATCGCTTCGCCCCAAGACTCCTAATCATTCGCTTTCACCGGGTAAAACTGCTCCATTGCCGAGCCAGCTATCCTGAGGGAAACTTCGAGGGAACCAGCTACTACGGTTCGATTAGTCTTTCGCCTCTAGACCCGGTCGGATCTAATCGACGGCACGTCAGGATCACACGGACCTCCACCAGAGTTTCCTCTGGCTTCGGCCCCCTGCCCAGGCATAAGCCCACCATCTTTCGGGTCCTAGCTGCGGCGGGCCACGCTTCCACCTTCCCCTCGCCCCCTGCTGACGGGATGGGCGGGCGAGACGGGCCGGGTAGGCGCCGGGCGACGCTACTCGATCTCTGAGACTCGGCCGGGCGGACTGCCCTCACCTTCATTGCGCCAAGGGGCTTTCTCCTCCGCGACGGGCCCCTGACTTCAAGGCAGACGTGCTGGGGACTCCTTGGTCCGTGGTTTCCAAGACGGGTCGTGCAGCCGGCTATCGCCGCGACCCCGGGCGCCTCGCAGGCGCTGCCCGGGACCGGGCTCCGCCTCCGGGCGGGCGCCAGCAGCGCCGGGCGCTACGGGAGGACAGTCCGCGGGTTGGGATAGCGGGCGCCGCCGCGCTCCGCTCCTCGCACTCCCAGCCGAACGCCAAGGCTGCTGTGGGACGCCTGCCGCCCCGAGAAGAGAGGGTCAAGGCCGGGCGCCCCCGCCACGGCCCCCACGGGGAGGAGGGCGCGGCGGCGGTCTCTCCTCGGCCCCGGATTCGGGCGACCTGCTGCCCGGGGCTTAACACCCGCCGCCGCTGCCATGCGGGAGGCGGGCGCTGGGCTGCCTGCCCGCCGGAGGCCTTCCCAGCCGACCCGAGCCGGTCAGCGGGCGCACTGGCCAAGGGAGGAAATGCGCCTGGCCAGGGCCGCTGCCGGCCGGGCGGGCGGTCCTCGGGCGTGGCCCGGGCTTCTTCAAGCCCGGCCTGTGGCGGGCGCTCGGGACGAGGGGAGCGGAGGCGCAGGGATCCGCCACGCACTCCGCGCCGCCGACCGCGACCGGTTGAATCCTCCGGCGACTGCTGGCCCCACCCAAGTACTCTTAACGTTTCACGCCTCTTGAACTCTCTCTTCAAAGTTCTTTCAACTTTCCCCTTACGGTACTTTGTTGGCTATCGGTCTCGTACGGTATTTAGCCTTAGATGGAGTTTACCACCCGCTTTGGGCTGCATTCCCAGCAACCCGACTCTGTGAAGCTCCCCGCCTGGCCCGCGCTGGGGCCGCCACCGCCTCACACCGGCCCGCGGGCTGCGCCTCGATCACAAGGCGACTTGGGTCCCCGAGCCGCCGGGATGGGGCTTGCACGCCACATGTCCCGGGGCCACCGCTGGGGCGGGATGGCGCCTGGCTTCGGCCACTGGGCATTGAGGGAATCCTCGTTAGTTTTCCTCCGCTGACTAATATGCTTAAATTCAGCGGGTCGCCACGCCTGATCTGAGGTCGCAAGCCCAGAGCTGCGCGCCGCTGCCGCTTCGCTGGCGCAAGCCGGCCGGCCGCCGGACGGACGCACGCTGCCGCTGCCCCTTCCTCCCTCTCCTTCCAATGCCCCCTCCTCCTCCTTCAACCGGAACCCATGCCTGCTCAGAGGAGGGAGACAACGGAGCTGAGCGCAGCGGAGCGTGAAGGAGGGGACGGAGAGAGACCGCGACACGGAGACTCCCAGCCCGAGAGACGAACCAAACAGGCATCGCTGCAGAGACGGCCCTGACCGAGGGGAACCGGACCGGGACGACGCACTTTCACGCAGCAGGAGGAGAGGGCGCCGGGACAACGAGGGAGCTGGGCTGCGCCTCGGCGGGCGCCAAGGCCCGGGCGCTACAAGGCTGCAGCGACTGCACGGTGGCCGGGCCGCTGTACCCACCTCGCGAGACAGCCGCCCCGCGCTGGGTGTGTGTGGAAGCCCGGGCGCAGGCCCGCGCTTCGCCTCCCTCTCGCCTCTTCTCGCCTTCGCTGCGACCGCCAAGGCCTCCGACGCCGCTCTCTCTCTCTCTCTCTCTCTCTCTCTCGCTCTACCTCGCCGCCGCCGCGACGGCATGGGCGCGTTCTCGCTGGGCAAGGACGGTGCCCACAGCTGCTCGCTTCGGGAGCGGGAGCCGCGAGCGCCCTCGAGTCTGCCTTTGTGGGACGCGCCCTTGCGCGCGACGAGGACGACGCCGCCGCCTGCCGCCGACGACCTGCGTGAGGCTACTCTGCCGCCGCCGGGAGGGGGCCCCTGGACGGCGCATTGATCGGCTGTTTGACGCCAGACAGGCGTAGCCCCGGGAGGAACCCGGGCCGCAAGCGCTCGGGCGTCGGCGATCAATGTGTCCTGCACTACATACTCCCGCAGCTAGCTGCGTTCATCGACGACGAGCCGAAAGTGATCCACCGCTAAGAGTTGTCTGGCTGCACCGGTCAAGGGCGCTGAGGGGCGCTCGGGACCGGGCCACGCCCAGCCGGGCGCCCCTTGGCTTTCGACCGCATTTGGTGCACACAGGCGCCACCCCAAACGGAGAGAGACAGGAGGGGAAAACCCCACCGCCCTGCCGGCCCCAGCGCGGGGCCCGCGCCTCGACCGGCCTCCCCGCGCCAGGAGACGCCGCCTCGCAAGGCTCCTTGGCTCTTCGGAGGCGGCCCAGGCGCTCGGCTCGGCCTGCCTTCTGCACGGAGAGGCTGGCGCTGCCAATCGCGGGACCGACCGGCATCAGCACCGCCGCTGGGACGGCGCCCGCTCGGCTCGCCACGGGAATCTGCCGCCCGCACTGGCGCGGCGACGCCGCCGCCCCTCGCCACGCTCGCCGCCGACGGGCGACTGCAGCCAAGGCCGCAGGCCGGGCCGCTGGGCCGGTGCCGCTGCCGCCTTGCTTCCCAGCGCCTTACGGACGCCTGCGGGAACGCCGGGCCGGGCGCATCGCCACTCTCCTTCCGCCGGGCGCAACCCTCCGCGCTGGACCGCTTTTCCCCGCCGCTGGCCGAGCCCGCTGCCGGGCTTCCGCCGGGCGCCGAGGCGGGACGCCATCGGCTCACCCGAGCCGGGCGCCGCTGAAAGTGCCGGGAGGCCTGCCGCTGGCGACCTACCGCTGCCGCCGCCGCCTCGGCCGGGAGCATTTTGGCGCTGCACGCTGCCAGGCGGCAGGCGACGGGCGCCAGCCGGGGGCTCGCCTCGCTCGGGCCGGGGACTGGCGCGCGGGAGCGCCCTGCGGGGCCGCCCCGCACGCATTCCTTGCTGCCGCGACGCCGCCGGAAGAAGAGCGACGGGGGAAGCGACAGGCGGGCCCGCCGGGACGGCCGCTGGGCGGCTTCCCCGGGGACACTGACCCGGCGGTGACGCCGCCACCGCATCGGGGTCGCCGGGCTGCCGGGCCTCCGCCGACGGAGGGGAGACTCTCGAAGGCCGCCTCGCACGGCATCGCATCGCACTGCACGGCACGGAGAGGCCGCCGAGACAGGAGGGATGGCCGGGTGCACGGGTGGTTGCCGCCGACGCTCTTCGGCACAAGGCCGCTGAGGCAGAGGCGCTGCCGCCTCGACGCCGGGGCCGGGCGCTGGCGCTTAGGCAAGGGCGGCGCCGAGAGGCGCAGAGAGCGCAGTGGCCCCGGCGGCCGCCAACTCGCCGGGGCCGACGAGGGCTGAGGCACTGCCAGCAGCCGGGCCAGGCCCGTGGTCGAGGCGAAGGCCGCCCCGCGGCCGGACCCCGGTTCGGTTCGCTTTGCCGCTGCCCTCCGCCGGTGGTGACCGGGCCGCAGAGGGGGTAGGCGCCCCTCCCGGCGCAAGGCACGGCTGCTCCCTCGCCCGCGGGACGCTGACCGGCTAGCGAGAGGGAGGGAGCGGTCGGTAAGCCGCGGACGCCACCGCGCGATCGGCGGGAGCGGGCTGCTCCCTACCCTCGCCGCGATGGCGCCAAGGCGTCGCCGCCGCCTTCGGCATCAGCTTCGCTGCTGGTCAGCCGCCGCCGCGGCGGGTTGCCGAGTCAGCCCGAAGTTCTTTAAACCTCCGCTGCCCGGTGGCCCTTCCTCCCTACCGGCTCTCTCAACGCAGACGACGCCGTAGGGGAAAGCCGGGCGGGCATGGACGGGCCGCTGAGGCGCCGGAGCGCTAGGTACCTGATCTCTGGGGCGAGGGAAACGACCTGCATGCGGCCCGCTGGGTGCTTCCCCTGCTGCCACTCGGGGAGCGTCCGTGGCGGGCGCCAGCTTCGACGCCCGCTGCCACCGCCAGCGCTCGGCCCGGCTCCTGGGGCCCGGGTTTCTCAGTAGCCCGGGCGCTGCGTCGAGATCGCCATGTTCGGCCGCCGCCATGCTGCCAAGCGCGGGGACGCGTCTGCCGCCGAAATCTCGCCACGCCGAAAGTGCGAAGAGGCGAGCCGGGCGACCGGGCGCTCGGCGGCGGCGCCGCCGCGGTGGCGAGGCTCGAGGTCGCTCCGCCCTGGCCCGGGCGGGGACGGACTGGCGCAGCGACCGACATATGGGGAAGAAGAAGGCGGCTCGCGCTGGCTGGCTGCCAGCCATGGCTTCTGGCGGGCGCTTCAAGTCGCGACAAGCGCGGTTCTAAGGTAAGCGTCGCCCTGCCCGCCAAGACGGTAAGTGGAAAGTGCTGCCACAAAGGCGGGCGGCTCGCTGCGCTGAGCGCCTGGAGAGGCTCATGCTTCGCCTTCTCGCTTCTGGGCTAAGCTGCTGCGCCAAGGGCGCCGGGGTATGGTGCCCTCCCTCCCTCCTCGCTGAGCTGGCGTATTCGAAACGGGCGCTGCGCCGCAGGCGCCGCCCCACCGTAATGATCCTTCCGCAGGTTCACCTACGAAACCTTGTTACTTACTTTTACTTCTCTAGATAGTCAAGGTTCTAATTGCCTTCGGACGCCCGGGTAGGCCGGTAATGGTGAATTACCGTAACATCCGGAGGACCTCACTAAACCATCCAATCGGTAGTAGCGACGGGCGGTGTGTACAAAGGCAGGGGACTTAATCAACGCGAGCTATGACCCGCACTTACTGGGAATTCCTCGCTCACGGGAAGAATTGCATCCCCATCCCCATCACGAATGGGTTCAACGGAGCATCCGCGCTTCGCCGGGCGTGAGGAAGCGTTGAGCCAGCCAGTGTAGCGCGCGTGCGGCCCCGACATCTAAGGGCATCACAGACCTGTTATTGCTCAATCTCGGTGGCTGAACGCCACTTGTCCCTCTACAGTTGGACGCCAATCGCTTCGGGTCAGCAGAACCAGTTAGCATGCCAGAGTCTCGCTCGCTATCGGAATAACTGGTGACAAATCGCTCCACCAACTGGCAACGGCTGGCACCACCACCCACGAATCGAGAAAGAGCTCTCAATCTGTCAACTTGTCCTGTCCGGCCGGGTGAGGTTTCCGTTGAATAAATTGCCGCAGGCCTACCCTGGTGGTGCCCTTCCTCACACCTTCCAAGTTTCAGCTTTGCAACCATATCCCCCGAACCCAGCACTGGCCGGAGCTTTCGCCCTGGCGGGTCATGGGGAATAACGCCGGATCGCCAGTCGGCATCGTTTATGGTCGGAACTACGACGGTATCTGATCGCCTTCAACCTCCGACTTTCGTTTGATTAATGAAAAACATTCTGGCAAATGCTTTCATTTAGGTGCCGCCTTTATGCCGGTCCAAGAATTTCACCTCTAGCGCACAATACGATGCCCCCGCCGCCCCTCTTAATCATGGCCCCGCTTTCCTAAACCAACAAAATAGAACCGAGTCCTATTCCATTATTCCTAGCTGCAGTATGCCGGCGGCCGCCCGCTTTGAACACCTAATTTTCTCAGTAAACGCCTGGCCCTCAAGGACACCTACTAAGAGCACGAGGGGCGCCGAGGCAGGGCTGTGGGATAGGGCGCGGGTGGGTTTCGCCTTCGGGCGACCGCCAGCTCGATCCCAAGATCCAACTACGAGCTTTTTAACTGCAGCAACTTTAAGATACGCTATTGGAGCTGGAATTACCGCTGCTGCTGCACCCGTAGACTTGCCCTCCAATGGATCCTCGCCAAGGATTTAGTGCGCTTCATTCCAATTACCATACAGGGCTCGAAGAGTCCTGTATTGTTATTTTCTTCGGCCACTACCTCGGTCGAGTGCGGTAATTTGCGCCGCTTCGCCTGCCTCCTTGGATGTGGTAGCCGCTTCTCAGGCTCCCTCTCCGAATCGAACCCTGATTCCCCGGCCACCCGTGGTCACCTCATGGTAGGCACAGACAGTACCACTCGCAGCTGATAGGGCAGACATTCGGTCAATGGCCGCCGCCGCAGGGCGGCGAAGATCGGGCTCGCCGAGGTTAATCTGAGAGTCACTCAAAGCCGCCGGGCGGCCTGGCTGGGTTGGTTTTGGTCTGATAAATGCACGCGCGCGGAGGTCGGCGCTCGGGTCGGCATGTATTAGCTCTAGAATTACCACAGCCATCCAAGGAGCGGGAGAGGAGCTCACCAAAGGAACCATAACTGATTTAATGAGCCATTCGCGAAGCTCCACTGTACCGCCCGCGGTGTATCTTTAGACATGCATGGCTTAAGCTTTGAGACAAGCATATGCCACTGGCAGGATCAACCAGGTAGCCGCCTACACTCCGCTGGCGGCGCTACCAAGGGCGGCGCCAAGGAAGCCCGACCGGGCTTCGCCGGGCGAGACTCTGCCAACCTCTGACCGCGCTTCTTCTCGGCTCTCGGGCCTTCGCCTCACGCCCACCGGGCGGGCGGCATGGCGGCGGCGGCCGGCGACATCGCGAGCGCGGGCGCGCTTCGGGCGGGAACGGCGCCATCGCTGCTGAGCGACTTACACCTGGCCGGGCGGGCGGGCGGAGACGCTTCGGCGCATTATCGTCGCCGACCGCCGGCGGGCTCGCCCTCTTTCCCGCCACGCCGCTGGGCAAGGAGCCGGACCGCTGGCGCATGCTTTCTCGCTTCGACAACAACGCTGCAGCCTTTTCTTCGCTCGCTTCCTCGCTTCTTCGCTTCTCGCTTCTGCTCTCTCGCGCGCGCTTCTTCGGTGACTCGCCTCGCGATCCGACAGTCACGGGCGCTTGGCGGCGCCGGCCGACGGGCTCGGCTGGCTGACCCGCCTCGGTGGCCGGGTTCAAAAGCACCGGACGCGGCAGGGAGGAGACAGCGACTCGACGAGGCGGGCGCGTCTGGACACCCGAGAGGCTGAGGCCGGGCGGCTCGCTTCTGTAGCAGGCGGCGGGCGCTGACCAAGGAGCGCTGTGCGGCGCTGCTGAACGGGCTCTCTGCCCTCGCGTCTCTATCGGGTTCTCATCCCCCTCTTCTCTTTCTCCTGTCCTCGGGGACCGCGCTTCTCTCGTCTCGCTAGCTCGAAGCCGCGACCGCCGCCTCGAAGCTGCTCGCTTCGGCGTCGCACACCCTAACGGGCGCATACTACTGCACCGGCCGCACCGCACTCGCGCCTAAGCGACACCTGAGGACTGGCGGGGCCACGCTGCCGGGCCCACACAGCCCGACGGAAGACGCTCCTCCCCCAAAGCAGCGGAGGAGCTGACACCTCGCCTCGCGACGGGCGGGTGGCCGATCGGAAAGGGAGACCGCCTCTGCTCGGAAGCGGGCACCGCCGAGTGCTTCCCCCATGACAGAGAGAAGGCCCCGGGAGAGGTGTCCGCCAGCCGAGGGCCCTTCCGGACGCCACCCGAGGAACCACTCTCATCGATCGCTGAGACAAGGCTCCGCCGCCACGCTTCCTGGGACAACAGAAAACCGGGAAAAAGAGGAAAAGACAAAAGCACACTACGCTGCCGCATCGCACTGGCGTAGCTAGCCACGGGGTCACGGGCCTGCGGCGGGGGTCGGGGCGGGGCGAGACTCGAGACTCAACTCCCCTAAAACCCCCATCCGCCTGGCCGACGGTCTCGAAGCCCGGGCTGGGATCGGAGGCGGGGGGCTAGACTCGAGACTCAACTCCCCAAAACTCCCCCATCCGCTCCGCCGCACGGATTCTCTCGGGCTCTCTCGCCAGCACACAGCGCCTCTCTGGGCCTCGCGCTTCGTGGCTCGCGAACCTTTCGCCGCCAGCTGCCGTGTAAGCCGCTGCTTAAGGCCGCTGCGGAGAAAAGAAGGGAAAAGGCCGGGCGTCCCCACACCGCCCACACGCCTGAAAAAGCAGAGCTGCCAGAACCCAGCCCGCCGGGCAGCCACCGCAGCCGGGGCAGCAGGCCAGACCCCACACGCCGCCTGGCCACGGTGGCTCGGATCGCGACCAGCCGAGGAGGGGAGATGGGGGCGAGGCGCCGCCGCTCTCACATCGCCGGGGCTTTTCTTCGCCTTCTGCTCGCCCGCCCGTGCTTCACGGGCGCAGCCGGGCCCACCAGCGGCCGCCGCCACCGCTAAAATGAATACTCCGCTCGCTACGCTGGTCCCCCTCGCTTAGGGTCGGAGGAAGGGGGAACCATGCTTTCAACGAGGCACGGGCGGGAAGAGGTGCCGCCAACCCCGGCCGGGTAAAACTCCACGGGCGACTTCGCCACCGGAGCCCCCCACCTTTGGGCGAAGCCGATGGCGAGGCCGGATGCCCTCACCGCACGCCTCGCTAACCCTTTCCAGGCGGACGCTTCTCTGGGCAAGACGGGTCGGAGCGGGAACGAGGCCGAAGCGAAGCCGCGGCTCGGGAGCTCTCGGGAAGGGGCCGGGGAACTTACTCACTCGCAGGCTCAACGCAACTCCTCGCCACGCTCCAGCCCCCGCTGCCGTAAAGCGCACCGACCGGGTAGCCGGTGAACGCCGCGACTCCGCCAGAAGCGGGCCGGCCCGCTTAAGGCCGGGCGAAAGGACGAGGCGCTCAGCCACCGTCGCCGGAGGGAGCGAAGCGGCACCGCGCCCCTTCGCTGAAAACCGCAGCAGCCGGGCCGGAGCTGCACACGCCAGCTGTTTGATCTCGCCTTCGGTCTCCCCGCCCACCTGGCTCTGGGCCGGGAGCACAGCTCGCGACGCTCTGCTGGCTGCAGCAGCCGGGCCGGAGCTGACACGCCGCTGCTTCGCTTTCGCCTCGGTCTCCCCGCCACCTGGCCTGGGCCGGGAGCACAGCTCGCGACGCCTCGCTTTTCGCTGAAACCGCAGCAGCCGGGCCGATGGACACGCTGCCGCGGCTTCGCCTCGCTCGGTCTCCCCGGGCCACCTGGCCTGGGCCGGGAGCACAGCTCAGACGCCGCTGCTAAAACCGCAGCAGCCGGCCGGAGCTGACACGCGCCGCTGCTTCGCTTCGCCTTCGGGTCTCCCCGCTCACCTGGCCTGGGCCGGGAGCACAGCTCGCGACGCCTCGCTGCTGGCCGCAGCAGCCGGGCCGGGAGCGGACACGCCGCATGCTTCGCTTCGCTTCGGTCTCCCGCCACCTGGCCTGGGCCGGGAGCACAGCTCGCGACGCCTCGCTGAAAACCGCAGCAGCCGGGCCGAGCGGACACGCCGCTGCTTCGCCTCGCCTCGGGTCTCCCCGCCACCTGGCTCTGGGCCGGGAGCACAGCTCGCGACGCCTCGCCGCTAAAACCGCAGCAGCCGGGCCGAGCGGGACACGCCGCTGCTTCGCCTCGCTTCGGGTCTCCCCGCCTCACCTGGCCTGGGCCGGGAGCACAGCTCGCGACGCCTCGCCGCTGGCCGCAGCAGCCGGGCCGAGCGGGACACGCCGCTGCTTCGCTTCGCTTCGGTCTCCCCGCCCGCCTGGCCCGGCCGGGAGCAGCTCGCCCGCTTCCACCTGTCCTAGTACACTGGGTGGTACGGGAATGCCGGACAAAGCCCCGGGAGAGTCCTTGCCGCATTGGCGGTACGGGTTCCTGAGCCGGGCATCGATCGCTCGGGGCCGTCTCTTTTCCGCCACTGACACAGGCACCGCGACAGCCTCGCGGGAGACGGCCCGTAACCTCGCCTCCCATAATACGGACAAGCTGGGGCCCAGGCGCCGACGAAAGCACAAGAGAACGGGCCTAGGGTGACCGGGTGGCGCAGCGGAGCACGCCGTCCCTACGATGAGGCAGCCGGAGGCAGCCGAAACAGCGACTCCCTTAGCGCATTTCGAGGGACACCAGGTCTACCCAGCCAGCGGGTAGACCTGGTGTCCGCCGCATTCCCGCTTAAGGGGTAGACCTGGTGTCCGCCGGCATTCCCGCTTAAGGGGTAGACCTGGTGTCCGCCTGCATTCCCGCTTTAAGGGGTAGACCTGGTGTCCGCCTGCATTCCCGCTTAAGGGGTAGACCTGGTGTCCGCCGGCATTCGCGCATTAAGGGGTAGACCTGGTGTCCGCCTGCATTCCCGCTTTAAGGGGTAGACCTGGTGTCCGCCGGCATTCCCGCTTAAGGGGTAGACCTGGTGTCCGCCTGCATTCCCGCTTAAGGGGTAGACCTGGTGTCCGCCGGCATTCCCGCTTAAGGGGTAGACCTGGTGTCCGCCTGCATTCCCGCTTAAGGGGTAGACCTGGTGTCCGCCTGCATTCCCGCTTAAGGGGTAGACCTGGTGTCCGCCTGCATTCCCCGACTTAAGGGTAGACCTGGTGTCCGGGCCCTGCATTCCCGCTTTAAGGGGTAGACCTGGTGTCCGCCTGCATTCCCGCTTAAGGGGTAGACCTGGTGTCCGCCTGCATTCCCGCTTAAGGGGTAGACCTGGTGTCCGCCTGCATTCCCGCTTAAGGGGTAGACCTGGTGTCCGGGCCGGCATTCCCGCTTAAGGGGTAGACCTGGTGTCCGCCTGCATTCCCGCTTAAGGGGTAGACCTGGTGTCCGCCTGCATTCCCGCTTAAGGGGTAGACCTGGTGTCCGCCTGCATTCCCGCTTAAGGGGTAGACCTGGTGTCCGCCTGCATTCCCGCTTAAGGGGTAGACCTGGTGTCCGCCTGCATTCCCGCATTAAGGGGTAGACCTGGTGTCCGCCCGCATTCCCCGCTTTAAGGGGTAGACCCTGGTGTCCGCCTGCATTCGCGATTAAGGGGTAGACCTGGTGTCCGCCTGCATTCCCGCTTAAGGGGTAGACCTGGTGTCCGGGCCTGCATTCCCGCTTAAGGGGTAGACCTGGTGTCCGCCTGCATTCCCGCTTAAGGGTAGACCTGGTGTCCGCCGGCATTCCCGCTTTAAGGGGTAGACCTGGTGTCCGCCTGCATTCACGCGATTAAGGGGTAGACCTGGTGTCCGCCGGCATTCCCGCTTAAGGGGTAGACCTGGTGTCCGCCTGCATTCGCGACTAAGGGGTAGACCTGGTGTCCGCCGGCATTCCCGCTTAAGGGGTAGACCTGGTGTCCGCCGGCATTCCCGCTTAAGGGGTAGACCTGGTGTCCGCCTGCATTCCCCGCTTAAGGGTAGACCTGGTGTCCGCCTGCATTCCCGCTTAAGGGGTAGACCTGGTGTCCGGCCTGCATTCGCCGATTAAGGGGTAGACCTGGTGTCCGCCTGCATTCCCGCTTAAGGGGTAGACCTGGTGTCCGCCGGCATTCCCGCTTAAGGGGTAGACCTGGTGTCCGCCTGCATTCCCGCTTAAGGGGTAGACCTGGTGTCCGCCTGCATTCCCGCTTAAGGGGTAGACCTGGTGTCCGCCTGCATTCCCGCTTAAGGGGTAGACCTGGTGTCCGCCTGCATTCCCGCTTAAGGGGTAGACTCTGGTGTCCGCCTGCATTCCCGCTTAAGGGGTAGACCTGGTGTCCGCCTGCATTCCCGCTTAAGGGTAGACCTGGTGTCCGCCGGCATTCCCGCTTAAGGGGTAGACCTGGTGTCCGCCTGCATTCCCGCTTAAGGGGTAGACCTGGTGTCCGCCTGCATTCCCGCTTAAGGGGTAGACCTGGTGTCCGCCGGCATTCCCGCTTAAGGGGTAGACCTGGTGTCCGCCTGCATTCCCGCTTAAGGGGTAGACCTGGTGTCCGCCTGCATTCCCGCTTAAGGGGTAGACCCTGGTGTCCGCCTGCATTCCCGCTTAAGGGGTAGACCTGGTGTCCGCCTGCATTCCCGCTTAAGGGGTAGACCTGGTGTCCGCCGGCATTCCCGCGATTAAGGGGTAGACCTGGTGTCCGCCTGCATTCCCCGCTTTAAGGGGTAGACCTGGTGTCCGCCTGCATTCCCGCTTAAGGGGTAGACCTGGTGTCCGCCGGCATTCCCGCTTTAAGGGGTAGACCTGGTGTCCGCCTGCATTCCCGCTTTAAGGGGTAGACCTGGTGTCCGCCTGCATTCCCGCTTAAGGGGTAGACCTGGTGTCCGCCTGCATTCCCGCTTAAGGGGTAGACCTGGTGTCCGCCTGCATTCCCGCTTTAAGGGGTAGACCTGGTGTCCGCCGGCATTCGCGATTAAGGGGTAGACCTGGTGTCCGCCTGCATTCCCGCTTAAGGGGTAGACCCTGGTGTCCGCCGGCATTCCCGCTTAAGGGGTAGACCTGGTGTCCGCCTGCATTCCCGCTTAAGGGGTAGACCTGGTGTCCGCCGGCATTCCCGCTTAAGGGGTAGACCCTGGTGTCCGCCTGCATTCCCGCTTAAGGGGTAGACCTGGTGTCCGCCGGCATTCCCGCATTAAGGGGTAGACCTGGTGTCCGCCTGCATTCCCGCTTAAGGGGTAGACCTGGTGTCCGCCGGCATTCCCGCTTTAAGGGGTAGACCTGGTGTCCGCCTGCATTCCCGCATTAAGGGGTAGACCTGGTGTCCGCCGGCATTCCCGCTTTAAGGGGTAGACCTGGTGTCCGCCGGCATTCGCGATTAAGGGGTAGACCTGGTGTCCGCCTGCATTCCCGCTTAAGGGGTAGACCTGGTGTCCGCCTGCATTCGCCGACTTAAGGGGTAGACCTGGTGTCCGCCTGCATTCCCGCTTTAAGGGGTAGACCTGGTGTCCGCCGGCATTCCCGCTTAAGGGTAGACCTAGTGTCCGCCGGCATTCCCGCTTAAGGGGTAGACCTGGTGTCCGCCTGCATTCCCGCTTAAGGGGTAGACCTGGTGTCCGCCTGCATTCCCGCGCATTAAGGGGTAGACCTGGTGTCCGCCTGCATTCCCCGCTTTAAGGGGTAGACCTGGTGTCCGCCGGCATTCCCGCATTAAGGGGTAGACCTGGTGTCCGCCTGCATTCCCGCTTAAGGGGTAGACCTGGTGTCCGCCTGCATTCCCGCTTTAAGGGGTAGACCTGGTGTCCGCCGGCATTCCCGCTTTAAGGGGTAGACCTGGTGTCCGCCTGCATTCCCGCTTAAGGGGTAGACCTGGTGTCCGCCTGCATTCCCGCTTAAGGGGTAGACCTGGTGTCCGCCTGCATTCCCGCTTAAGGGGTAGACCTGGTGTCCGCCTGCATTCCCGCTTAAGGGGTAGACCTGGTGTCCGCCGGCATTCCCGCTTAAGGGGTAGACCTGGTGTCCGCCGGCATTCCCGCTTAAGGGGTAGACCTGGTGTCCGCCTGCATTCCCGCTTAAGGGGTAGACCTGGTGTCCGCCTGCATTCCCGCTTTAAGGGTAGACCTGGTGTCCGCCTGCATTCCCGCATTAAGGGGTAGACCTGGTGTCCGCCTGCATTCCCGCTTAAGGGGTAGACCTGGTGTCCGCCTGCATTCCCGATTAAGGGTAGACCTGGTGTCCGCCTGCATTCCCGCTTTAAGGGGTAGACCTGGTGTCCGCCGGCATTCCCGCTTAAGGGGTAGACCTGGTGTCCGCCTGCATTCCCCGACTAAGGGGTAGACCTGGTGTCCGCCTGCATTCCCGCTTAAGGGTAGACCTGGTGTCCGCCTGCATTCCCGCTTAAGGGGTAGACCTGGTGTCCGCCGGCATTCCCGCTTAAGGGGTAGACCTGGTGTCCGGGCCCTGCATTCCCGCTTAAGGGGTAGACCTGGTGTCCGCCGGCATTCCCGCATTTAAGGGTAGACCTGGTGTCCGCCTGCATTCCCGCTTAAGGGGTAGACCTGGTGTCCGCCGGCATTCCCGCTTAAGGGTAGACCTGGTGTCCGCCTGCATTCCCGCTTAAGGGGTAGACCTGGTGTCCGCCCGCATTCCCGACTAAGGGGTAGACCTGGTGTCCGCCTGCATTCCCGCTTAAGGGGTAGACCTGGTGTCCGGCCTGCATTCCCGCTTAAGGGGTAGACCTGGTGTCCGCCTGCATTCCCGCATTAAGGGTAGACCTGGTGTCCGCCCGGCATTCCCGCTTAAGGGGTAGACCTGGTGTCCGCCTGCATTCCCGCATTAAGGGGTAGACCTGGTGTCCGCCTGCATTCCCGCTTTAAGGGGTAGACCTGGTGTCCGGCCGGCATTCCCGCTTAAGGGGTAGACCTGGTGTCCGCCTGCATTCCCCGCTTTAAGGGGTAGACTCTGGTGTCCGCCGGCATTCCCGCTTAAGGGGTAGACCTGGTGTCCGCCTGCATTCCCGCTTAAGGGGTAGACCTGGTGTCCGCCTGCATTCCCGCTTAAGGGGTAGACCTGGTGTCCGCCTGCATTCCCGCTTAAGGGGTAGACCTGGTGTCCGGCCTGCATTCCCGCTTAAGGGGTAGACCTGGTGTCCGCCTGCATTCCCGCTTTAAGGGGTAGACCTGGTGTCCGCCGGCATTCCCGCTTTAAGGGGTAGACCTGGTGTCCGCCTGCATTCCCGCTTAAGGGTAGACTCTGGTGTCCGCCGGCATTCCCGCTTAAGGGGTAGACCTGGTGTCCGCCGGCATTCCCGCATTAAGGGGTAGACCTGGTGTCCGCCTGCATTCCCGCTTAAGGGGTAGACCTGGTGTCCGCCGGCATTCCCGCTTAAGGGGTAGACCTGGTGTCCGCCTGCATTCCCGCTTAAGGGGTAGACCTGGTGTCCGCCTGCATTCCCGCTTAAGGGGTAGACCTGGTGTCCGCCTGCATTCCCGCATTAAGGGGTAGACCTGGTGTCCGCCTGCATTCCCGCTTAAGGGGTAGACCTGGTGTCCGGCCCTGCATTCCCGCTTAAGGGGTAGACCTGGTGTCCGCCTGCATTCCCGCATTAAGGGGTAGACCTGGTGTCCGCCTGCATTCCCGCTTAAGGGGTAGACCTGGTGTCCGCCCTGCATTCCCGCTTTAAGGGTAGACCTGGTGTCCGCCGGGCATTCCCGCTTTAAGGGGTAGACCTGGTGTCCGCCTGCATTCCCGATTAAGGGGTAGACCTGGTGTCCGCCTGCATTCCCGCTTAAGGGGTAGACCTGGTGTCCGCCTGCATTCCCGCTTAAGGGGTAGACCTGGTGTCCGCCTGCATTCCCGCTTAAGGGGTAGACCTGGTGTCCGCCGGCATTCCCGCTTAAGGGGTAGACCTGGTGTCCGCCGGCATTCCCGCTTAAGGGGTAGACCTGGTGTCCGCCGGCATTCCCGCTTAAGGGGTAGACCTGGTGTCCGCCTGCATTCGCGATTAAGGGGTAGACCTGGTGTCCGCCTGCATTCCCGCTTAAGGGGTAGACCTGGTGTCCGGCCGGCATTCCCGCTTAAGGGGTAGACCTGGTGTCCGCCTGCATTCCCGCTTAAGGGTAGACCTGGTGTCCGCCTGCATTCCCGCTTAAGGGGTAGACCTGGTGTCCGCCTGCATTCCCCGCTTTAAGGGGTAGACCTGGTGTCCGCCTGCATTCCCGCTTAAGGGGTAGACCTGGTGTCCGCCTGCATTCCCGCATTAAGGGTAGACCTGGTGTCCGCCTGCATTCCCGCTTAAGGGTAGACCTGGTGTCCGCCTGCATTCCCGCTTAAGGGTAGACCTGGTGTCCGGCCCTGCATTCCCGATTAAGGGGTAGACCTGGTGTCCGCCTGCATTCCCGCTTAAGGGGTAGACCTGGTGTCCGCCGGCATTCCCGCTTTAAGGGGTAGACCTGGTGTCCGCCGGCATTCCCGCTTAAGGGGTAGACCTGGTGTCCGCCTGCATTCCCGACTTAAGGGGTAGACCTGGTGTCCGCCTGCATTCCCGCTTAAGGGGTAGACCTGGTGTCCGCCTGCATTCCCGCTTAAGGGGTAGACTCTGGTGTCCGCCTGCATTCCCGCTTAAGGGGTAGACCTGGTGTCCGCCTGCATTCCCGCTTAAGGGTAGACCTGGTGTCCGCCTGCATTCCCGCTTAAGGGGTAGACCTGGTGTCCGCCTGCATTCCCGCTTAAGGGGTAGACCTGGTGTCCGCCGGCATTCCCGCTTAAGGGGTAGACCTGGTGTCCGCCTGCATTCCCGCTTAAGGGGTAGACCTGGTGTCCGCCTGCATTCGCCCGCTTAAGGGGTAGACCTGGTGTCCGCCTGCATTCCCGCTTAAGGGTAGACCTGGTGTCCGCCGGCATTCCCGCTTAAGGGGTAGACCTGGTGTCCGCCGCATTCGCGATTAAGGGGTAGACCTGGTGTCCGCCTGCATTCCCGCTTTAAGGGTAGACCTGGTGTCCGCCTGCATTCCCCGCTTTAAGGGGTAGACCTGGTGTCCGGCCGGCATTCCCGCTATAAGGGGTAGACCTGGTGTCCGCCTGCATTCCCGCTTTAAGGGGTAGACCTGGTGTCCGCCTGCATTCCCGCTTAAGGGGTAGACCTGGTGTCCGCCTGCATTCCCGCTTTAAGGGGTAGACCTGGTGTCCGCCTGCATTCCCGACTTAAGGGGTAGACCTGGTGTCCGCCGGCATTCCCGCTTTAAGGGTAGACCTGGTGTCCGCCTGCATTCCCGCTTAAGGGTAGACCTGGTGTCCGCCCGGCATTCCCGCTTAAGGGGTAGACCTGGTGTCCGCCTGCATTCCCGCTTTAAGGGGTAGACCTGGTGTCCGCCGGCATTCCCGCTTTAAGGGGTAGACCTGGTGTCCGCCTGCATTCCCGCTTAAGGGGTAGACCTGGTGTCCGCCGGCATTCCCGCTTAAGGGGTAGACCCTGGTGTCCGCCGGCATTCCCGCTTAAGGGGTAGACCTGGTGTCCGCCTGCATTCCCGCTTTAAGGGGTAGACCTGGTGTCCGCCGGCATTCCCGCTTAAGGGGTAGACCTGGTGTCCGCCCGGCATTCCCGCTTAAGGGGTAGACCTGGTGTCCGCCTGCATTCCCGCTTAAGGGGTAGACCTGGTGTCCGCCTGCATTCCCGACTTAAGGGTAGACCTGGTGTCCGCCTGCATTCCCGCTTTAAGGGGTAGACCTGGTGTCCGCCTGCATTCCCGCATTTAAGGGGTAGACCTGGTGTCCGCCGGCATTCCCGCTTTAAGGGGTAGACCTGGTGTCCGCCTGCATTCCCGCTTTAAGGGGTAGACCTGGTGTCCGCCTGCATTCCCGCTTAAGGGGTAGACCTGGTGTCCGCCTGCATTCCCGCTTTAAGGGTAGACCTGGTGTCCGCCGGCATTCCCGCTTAAGGGGTAGACCTGGTGTCCGCCTGCATTCCCGCTTAAGGGGTAGACCTGGTGTCCGCCGGCATTCCCGCTTAAGGGGTAGACCTGGTGTCCGCCTGCATTCCCGCTTAAGGGGTAGACCTGGTGTCCGCCTGCATTCCCGCTTAAGGGGTAGACCTGGTGTCCGCCGGCATTCCCGCTTAAGGGGTAGACCTGGTGTCCGCCTGCATTCGCGCATTAAGGGGTAGACCTGGTGTCCGCCTGCATTCCCGCTTTAAGGGGTAGACCTGGTGTCCGCCGGCATTCCCGCTTAAGGGGTAGACCTGGTGTCCGCCTGCATTCCCGCTTAAGGGGTAGACCTGGTGTCCGCCTGCATTCCCGACTAAGGGGTAGACCTGGTGTCCGCCTGCATTCCCGCTTAAGGGGTAGACCTGGTGTCCGCCGGCATTCGCCCGACTTAAGGGGTAGACCTGGTGTCCGCCTGCATTCCCGCTTAAGGGGTAGACCTGGTGTCCGCCTGCATTCCCGCTTTAAGGGGTAGACCTGGTGTCCGCCTGCATTCCCGCTTAAGGGGTAGACCTGGTGTCCGCCGGCATTCCCGCTTAAGGGTAGACCTGGTGTCCGCCGGCATTCGCGATTAAGGGGTAGACCTGGTGTCCGCCTGCATTCCCGCTTTAAGGGTAGACCTGGTGTCCGCCGGCATTCCCGCTTAAGGGGTAGACCTGGTGTCCGCCTGCATTCCCGACTAAGGGTAGACCTGGTGTCCGCCTGCATTCCCGCTTAAGGGGTAGACCTGGTGTCCGCCTGCATTCCCGCTTAAGGGGTAGACCTGGTGTCCGCCTGCATTCCCGCTTAAGGGGTAGACCTGGTGTCCGCCTGCATTCCCGCTTAAGGGGTAGACCTGGTGTCCGCCTGCATTCCCGCTTAAGGGGTAGACCTGGTGTCCGCCTGCATTCCCGCTTAAGGGGTAGACCTGGTGTCCGCCTGCATTCCCGCTTTAAGGGGTAGACCTGGTGTCCGCCTGCATTCCCGCTTAAGGGGTAGACCTGGTGTCCGCCTGCATTCCCGCTTAAGGGTAGACCTGGTGTCCGCCTGCATTCCCGCTTAAGGGGTAGACCTGGTGTCCGCCTGCATTCCCGCTTTAAGGGGTAGACCTGGTGTCCGCCTGCATTCCCGCTTAAGGGGTAGACCTGGTGTCCGCCTGCATTCCCGCTTAAGGGGTAGACCTGGTGTCCGCCTGCATTCCCGCTTTAAGGGGTAGACCTGGTGTCCGGCCGGCATTCCCGCTTAAGGGGTAGACCTGGTGTCCGCCTGCATTCCCGCTTAAGGGGTAGACCCTGGTGTCCGCCTGCATTCCCGCTTAAGGGGTAGACCTGGTGTCCGCCGGCATTCCCGCTTAAGGGTAGACCTGGTGTCCGCCTGCATTCCCCGCTTAAGGGGTAGACCTGGTGTCCGCCCGCATTCGCGACTAAGGGGTAGACCTGGTGTCCGCCTGCATTCCCGCTTAAGGGGTAGACCTGGTGTCCGCCGGCATTCCCGCTGACATGGGGTAGACCTGGTGTCCGCCGGCATTCCCGCTTAAGGGGTAGACCTGGTGTCCGCCTGCATTCCCGCTTAAGGGTAGACCTGGTGTCCGGCCGGGCATTCCCGCTTAAGGGGTAGACCTGGTGTCCGCCTGCATTCCCGCTTAAGGGGTAGACCTGGTGTCCGCCTGCATTCCCCGCATTTAAGGGTAGACCTGGTGTCCGGGCCCTGCATTCCCGCTTAAGGGGTAGACCTGGTGTCCGCCGGCATTCCCGCTTTAAGGGGTAGACCTGGTGTCCGCCTGCATTCCCGCTTAAGGGTAGACCTGGTGTCCGCCTGCATTCCCGCTTAAGGGGTAGACCTGGTGTCCGCCTGCATTCCCGCTTAAGGGTAGACCTGGTGTCCGCCTGCATTCCCGACTTAAGGGGTAGACCTGGTGTCCGCCTGCATTCCCGCTTAAGGGGTAGACCTGGTGTCCGCCTGCATTCGCTTAAGGGTAGACCTGGTGTCCGCCCGCATTCCCGCTTAAGGGGTAGACCTGGTGTCCGCCTGCATTCCCGCTTTAAGGGGTAGACCTGGTGTCCGCCGGCATTCCCGCTTAAGGGGTAGACCTGGTGTCCGCCTGCATTCGCGATTAAGGGGTAGACCTGGTGTCCGCCGGCATTCCCGCTTTAAGGGGTAGACCTGGTGTCCGCCTGCATTCCCGCTTAAGGGGTAGACCTGGTGTCCGCCTGCATTCCCGCTTAAGGGGTAGACCTGGTGTCCGCCGGCATTCCCGCTTAAGGGTAGACCTGGTGTCCGCCTGCATTCCCGCTTTAAGGGGTAGACCTGGTGTCCGCCCGGCATTCCCGCTTAAGGGGTAGACCTGGTGTCCGCCTGCATTCCCGACTTAAGGGGTAGACCTGGTGTCCGCCTGCATTCCCGCTTAAGGGTAGACCTGGTGTCCGCCGGCATTCCCGCTTAAGGGGTAGACCTGGTGTCCGCCTGCATTCCCGGTTAAGGGGTAGACCTGGTGTCCGCCGGCATTCCCGCTTAAGGGGTAGACCTGGTGTCCGCCTGCATTCCCGCTTAAGGGGTAGACCTGGTGTCCGCCCGCATTCCCGCTTAAGGGGTAGACCTGGTGTCCGCCTGCATTCGCGATTAAGGGGTAGACCTGGTGTCCGCCTGCATTCCCGCTTAAGGGGTAGACCTGGTGTCCGCCTGCATTCCCGCTTAAGGGGTAGACCTGGTGTCCGCCGGCATTCCCGCTTAAGGGGTAGACCTGGTGTCCGCCTGCATTCCCGCTTAAGGGGTAGACCTGGTGTCCGCCTGCATTCGCGCTTAAGGGGTAGACCTGGTGTCCGCCTGCATTCCCGCTTAAGGGGTAGACCTGGTGTCCGCCGGCATTCCCGCTTAAGGGGTAGACCTGGTGTCCGCCTGCATTCCCGCTTTAAGGGGTAGACCTGGTGTCCGCCTGCATTCCCGCTTAAGGGGTAGACCTGGTGTCCGCCTGCATTCCCGCTTTAAGGGGTAGACCTGGTGTCCGCCGGCATTCCCCGCTTAAGGGGTAGACCTGGTGTCCGCCGGCATTCGCGATTAAGGGGTAGACCTGGTGTCCGCCGGCATTCCCGCTTTAAGGGGTAGACCTGGTGTCCGCCTGCATTCGCGATTAAGGGGTAGACCTGGTGTCCGCCTGCATTCCCGCTTTAAGGGTAGACCTGGTGTCCGCCCGGCATTCCCGCTTAAGGGGTAGACCTGGTGTCCGCCTGCATTCCCGCTTAAGGGTAGACCTGGTGTCCGCCGGCATTCCCGCTTAAGGGGTAGACCTGGTGTCCGGGCCCTGCATTCCCGCTTTAAGGGGTAGACCTGGTGTCCGCCCGCATTCCCGCTTAAGGGTAGACCTGGTGTCCGCCCGCATTCCCGCTTAAGGGGTAGACCTGGTGTCCGCCTGCATTCCCGCTTAAGGGTAGACCTGGTGTCCGCCGGCATTCCCGCTTTAAGGGGTAGACCTGGTGTCCGCCTGCATTCCCCGCTTAAGGGTAGACCTGGTGTCCGCCTGCATTCCCGCTTAAGGGTAGACCTGGTGTCCGCCGGCATTCCCGCTTTAAGGGGTAGACCTGGTGTCCGCCTGCATTCCCCGCTATAAGGGGTAGACCTGGTGTCCGCCTGCATTCCCGCATTAAGGGGTAGACCTGGTGTCCGCCTGCATTCCCGCTTTAAGGGGTAGACCTGGTGTCCGCCGCATTCCCGCTTAAGGGTAGACCTGGTGTCCGCCGGCATTCCCGCTTAAGGGGTAGACCTGGTGTCCGCCGGCATTCCCGCTTAAGGGGTAGACCTGGTGTCCGCCTGCATTCCCGCTTAAGGGGTAGACCTGGTGTCCGCCGGGCATTCCCGCTTAAGGGGTAGACCTGGTGTCCGCCTGCATTCCCGCTTAAGGGGTAGACCTGGTGTCCGCCTGCATTCCCGCTTAAGGGGTAGACCTGGTGTCCGCCGGCATTCCCGCATTTAAGGGGTAGACCTGGTGTCCGCCTGCATTCCCGCTTAAGGGGTAGACCTGGTGTCCGCCGGCATTCCCGCTTAAGGGGTAGACCTGGTGTCCGCCGCATTCCCGCTTAAGGGGTAGACCTGGTGTCCGCCTGCATTCCCGCTTAAGGGGTAGACCTGGTGTCCGCCTGCATTCCCGCTTAAGGGTAGACCTGGTGTCCGCCTGCATTCCCGCTTTAAGGGTAGACCTGGTGTCCGCCTGCATTCCCGCATTAAGGGGTAGACCTGGTGTCCGCCGGCATTCCCGCTTAAGGGGTAGACCTGGTGTCCGCCGGCATTCCCGCTTAAGGGGTAGACC